>JAYESA010000005.1:142427872-142512872 GCA_036927795.1 Iris macrosiphon
CAAGGTATCTCAATACCTCGAGATATCCAAGGTATTGAGTTTCGAGCAGAATTTTTGAGCGTTTGCCTAGGTTTGAGTTTAGAGATAGGTTTTTATGTATATGTGTATATATTTACGCGTGCTAGCATAGGTTTTAGAGGGCATAGACGGGGCGTATAGCATAGGGTGGGGTATCGGATACCGAGGGTATCCCGGTATCTAAATGAGGCGAGTTTGAGGGTTTATTAGCTTAATGACCTAGTTTTGACCTAGAATTTCAAGAGCACCCTAGTTTGACCTAGACTTGACCGTAGTTGACTCGGTTGATAGCCAAAGTCAACTTTTGACCTAGTTTTGACCGAGAGTTGACTTTTTGGACCCCGAGTTGACTTTTGACCCAAATTTCACAGGTTTGACCCATTTGACCTAGAACGACCCTAGAAGCCTATTTTTAGTTATTTTATATTTGTTTAACTCATTAGAAATCTGTTTAACCTTGCTTTTCCTAATAGGGCCTTGCGACACCAGTTCGGATCGCTAGTTGCTCAGGACGTCAGGCGAGTACATTCTCTAATAGTTTTCACTGTCTGATGATTATTATGATTCAGCTTCTAGTATAGTATCATCTGATTATTCTGGCACAACACGGGACACTGACTGATATTTTTGGATTCATTTACTTGCGACACATATTTTTCATGTTTTTTGCCTCTATTCTGGAATTACTACAGGCATCACCTACAGGCATCACCTACAGGCATCACTCATGTTTCTAGCTGGACTCATCTTGATTTACGTGTCGAGTCTTGGATTTATTGTATTAGTCGGGGCAGAGAAGTACTCGAGTAGACATATAAATATTCCCATCTGGAATCATCAGGAATCACTCCCTCTGGTCTAATCTGGAATGATAACAATCGCGCACCCAGTGTACGGTGAGCCGTACTTACCCCTAGCCGTTTACATGTCAAAATATATATTTCAAAGACATTGAGTTTATTCTTTTTAGTCTGGACTCACTTGCATTTCTTGCTGGTCTCACTTATAGTTTCTGGACTTGAGCCTTTACATGTATTTTATGCTGGACTTACTATACGTTCATGTGCACGGACTTAATCTTAGCTTAGATTTCTTGTATCTTGCAGTTATTACTATCTTGCTTCTGATATCCATGCATCTTTATCTTTATGCACCAGTGATATGTATATCTTTCTCATACTTTATTTCCTTTACCTTGCTACTTGCTATAACTGTTTTATAGTTTTTATCATTTAAATGGAACAGCTGTTAGAGATGTACTTGCTCCAGTCCTGACTGGACATATTTTTCTAGAGTATCCGGAGGATTGGTGTCCGACGTTTTATGGACCTGAGCCTGTCGATGGTGCAGACAGGGACCCTCTAGTTTAGGAGTAATTTCCGGGTTGGTAGCCGGGATCACTAGGACCTTGTTATTGTTTTTATTAGCTTTTAGCACCGGATTTGTCTCCGATTTTGGATTGAGACCTTGTATTATATTTGATTCAGGATGTTGTATTATTATTATTATTGTGGTTGTTGTGGTAGTTGTTGTTGGTTAGACTTTATAGCTGTTAGACTTCTTTGTCATCTTATCGTGCTTAGATTCGTAATTGAGTACTTGGTTATCATTATGATATTGCTCCTCCGTTTAGAGTTAAGATCTTGACAGGTTTATATATTGATTGCGTGAGATTGTTATCTAGATAGTTGACCTAGACAGCGTTCTACCGCCGATGCTGCGGCGTAGGCTGGACGTACCCACGATTCATGCCTAATTTTTTGGGTGCGGGTCGTGACAGCACCTCTCTGCTACTGCTAGTGCTGAGCAAATTGTTGCTGTTGCGGTGGTAGAGGTCCTCTCTGCTGTCCCGCTGATGGTCTCGTGGGTACTCTCTATGCCTGAGCTCCGCCTTGAGCTGGATGAGCTAGAACTTTAGGACAAGCTCTCAACTGATGGTCTCCTGATCCGCAGAATAGGTACTGGCCCAATCTTATCCTATATGTATCCCATCCATGTCCTTGCTTCTTATAGAAAGTACAAGGAATAGCTAGCCTCTGAATCTGGTCCATTTGATATGCCGACGCTCTAGCTGGTCCATAATACTGCTGTCTCGAATGCTGGAAGTGCCTCTGTTGCTGCTGTTGAAAATGAGGCTATTTTTTTGGACCCGTGTTTGTAAACCCCATTGACCAAATTTAGGTCTACTTGTCTTAGAGAGAGAGACTAGGGTTAGTTTGGAGCATTTAAAATTAGAACATGGTCTTTTAAATTAATGTATAAAATTTCTTATCACTTGGTGCACCATACCGTTGTTTTGATATTTGGAGCGCTACTCTAGCTTTTGCTTTCAAACAAATTTTACACACTTGTCCTAGACGTGCCAGCCTTCCATTATGACCTTTGTGTAACTTATAAATACCCTCTATTGTGCTTCATTTTAGTCGCACAAGATTCGTTACAAATATCTATTTTTAAATCCAAATAAATCAAACTTTGCATCTTTGTCCTTTCCAATCGAAATTAGAGACACAACCTCGACCCGTTTTATGCAACCTAATTTATGACAATAATCTATTTCGAGTATACTATGACCATGATATGTGTGTCCCACCCAATTTAAATTCTATGCACTTCCAATTATTTAAAGAACACCATTGACACTAATTTTTACTAAATTGGTGCAATGACTCAACCTAACCCAAAACTAGATCCAACACTAACCCAAACACCAACTCACACCCTTATAGTTTATACAAAATACCACACACCATTTTCCTCATCCAATCCCAATTCTCCTTTTCTTGTGCAATTTCTAAACTATTGGAGGCCTTTGTGCAAATAAACAACTAGGTGTCCACCTCCCATTGGAGCACAACAATAAAGAAAGACTTTTTGCATGCCTTGACCGGCCACACCAACCATTTCCCTCTATTTTTTGTATGGTACTATGCAAAACTTTACACCCACACTTAATCCCAACCCTCCATTCAAATTTAAACTCTATCCCACCACTCATTCTCTTATGACAAATCCTTCCCACATCCCTAGAAATAGGGGGAGGTAGCTGTCCCTAATCCCAAAGCTCCCTACTCTCTCTCTCTCTCTCCTTCATTAATACTCTCTCTTCCCCCTTAAAAGTTTAGCCAACCACCACCACCTTCCCTCAAAAACCAATCATCACCACCCTCTCCATCCTCTGTTCACCTCCCTTCCTCCCTAACAGCCGACCACCACCACCACCACTGTCCCCTCATCACCTCCCCGACCTCCTCACCATCTCCACGACCACCCTCCCCTAGCAGCCGACCACCACCCGAGCTCCCCTCCTCCTACTCCTCCGATATAGTGAACGCCACCATCACACTCGACCTCCACCACTATCATTCACCACCACCAACTTTACCACCACCCGAGCTCTCCTCTCCCCTTCAACACCAGACCACCTCACGACAGCTACCTCCACCACCATCATCACATAAGCTACTGTCGTTGCTAATATAAGCCGCTACTGCTACTGCTGCAAGTTGCTACTGCTGCGAAGCTGCCTTGCTCAATCGAGCACAACCCGTCGGAGGATCTTCCCAAACCACCGGAGCAGGCCGAGCACTCCCCCATTCCTTTTCAAGTTAACCCTAGGTATACATTCATCTCCTTCTCCTTCTTCATCTTTTTTATTATTGTTGCATGAGAACCCATGAATGTATTAACCTCTATTAACTCCATGTTACAAATTTCAGAATATGAATTTTATTTGTAATGATATTTAGTAATATTATTCATTCATGAGTTAGGTTGTTTAGTATGACACTTGTAGTTGTGTTGTATCTAGGTTCTTAGACTAGTTTATCATATATAAGTATCATGAGTTAGAGAGTGATTATCACTACCACAAATTAAAATTTTGTTTTTATAAATGTATGAAGCATGTATAGAATGAGAGATTACAATGTCACCATGCTAATGTGCTATGCTAGAATAGATAAGAAATTAAGATATTGATGTGTGCAAGTGTACGAGGTTTAGGTGATGGTTTATATATTTAGAGGATGTGATGATGATTTTATATATATAAAGTATACACCTTAATTAAATAGTTAGGACAAGTGATTAGTGTTACACGATATTTTGAGTTATAAACACTTAGTAGTAGCATATTAGCTAGTTGACTTGTTGTGCACAATATTTGAGGATATTTTACATACCTGTGCTTGGAGACCTAGAGGGTTAACACTATCAAACTTGTCTTGGAAAACAACTTAGCACCTACATGAACCTTAGTTATGACCTTGGTTGTAATATTTGAGAAATGTATATTTAGAGGACTTGTCACTTGTGCATTTTTAGACTTTTGCACCCTCGACCCTTCTAGTCGACCGGTTATAACCCCTACTTGTGTTAGCTTCTAGGTACAGTATAGATGTACTTTTGTGCGTATACTAGTATAATGACTGATTGTTATATATTATATTATATTATATATATAGGATCATTGGATTGTTTGGACGAGGCTTCGGGAGCAAGACTTTGGCATTCGCAGCTTGAGGATTCAGGCAAGTATACCTTGCCTTATTTACTGTTTAATTTAAGTTATTAGATATTGCATGAGATGTTGTTACAAATATTATTTATAACTATACGCGCCCGAGAATGACTCTGGTGTAGTCGACGATTGCGTCATTGAGTAGTGTATCGACTTAGTCTCTAGCAGACTCACCTACTATTGTCAAGATATTTTAATATCTTCCAAGACCCTGACACTTTTTAAGTTGTCACGATAACAAACTCATGTTGGAATACGAGTTGGCATACCTGAATAGCTATCGGTACGTACGACATGCATCACGGTTTAGTGCGTAGTCAGGTTAGTCTAGTTATTTGAGACCTGGCATGTTAGTTACGTATGCACGTAGTGTCTTCGACTTGTATATTTGTATTGGGCAGGGAGGACATCTGGTAGGCGTATGGGATACACACATTGGTATCCGTAGTATCCAGAGGAGCTACGGATCCAATGACCCCTTTTATTTAGATACTACATTCTTCGGAGTGTTACAGACGTATATATATGCAGATACCTCATTCTTCGGAATGATGGACGTTACATATGCAGATACCACACTCTTCGAATTGTTGGACATTATGCCTATATCTACCCATACGTACCAAGGTTGTCTTCAGATTACATTCACTTAGATGGTTATTATACCTCATTTACTTATTCAGTATTTATATTTGGCATATATTTTTGTATCTTGCTACGTCCCTCTGAGGACCTGGTTCCCTTCTAGATTTGGACGAGGCGTACTATCCGACCGTGTATGAGCCTGAACAGGATGCGAGGTACGCGACTGAGGAGGAGCTTGAGGTTTTACCCTCAGAGTTTTTCTGATCACTGTAGGCCTTTTGCCTAGGGTTAGAGCATCTTTATCTAACTAGTCAATTTTCTAGTCTACTATTCTTATCTGTCCGTCTGTACTCGTATTTTAGCATTGTATTCAGTGGGTTTATTCTCATCAGACTTATTTGTGTTGTATTATGACATCCAGACTAGTACTTATTTCCAGTATTTATTTCAGTATTCCTTATTTATAATTTATGGATGAGTTTAGATATTTGTCTGCTACATGTTAGCATATTGGACTTGATAGTATTTTAGGACAGCGTAGTACGTTTCGTCGGGTCCATTAAATTAGGAAATCCTTTGGAGTTGTATTAGTTGGCTATTGCCATGTGGCCTAGTCCCGTATATCTTGGGACTGGGATATGACATGGTCTTAAGTGGTGGCCCATGCAGGTCTCAATTATTGCTTGTGGTATGTATCATGCCTTGCAAGCCTCCTATAGGATAGAAATATTTGATCTCATCCACCTTGACTAATGTATTTAACCTTCTTCGTATCTAACTACTTAAATATCTGCATCATGTTTGTTTATTTCTGTACTTATTTTATGTAGTTCTATCTCTTGTAGAAAGATGAACTTTCATAGCGGACGCGAGGCATACGGTGCCATTGTGCCATCCGCCACCCTACAGATGGAGGATACATCCCTTGGACCACCTGGAGAGCAACCACCACCATAGGTCCCGGTGATACCACATGCCCCGTTGATACACTGGCGCCAGACTTCTCAGGCTGATTCGATGCAGCAGCACGAGGGGCAGACTTTATAGGCTGTCCAGACACAACACCTCTAGGGTCAGACTTCGAGGGCCACGCCGATACCGTAGCCCGAGAGGCCGATGTCTCAGGAGACACCTATAGCGCAATCGAAGGTTCCATTACCACCACCTCCACCCTTTCCACCTCAGATGCCATAGTCAGAGGGACAACCGCAGATATTCTAATTTTTCTGAGCCATGATGCAGGCGTAGTAGCATCAGGCCGAGACTAAGAGACAGATTTTGATGGCAGTTCTGGAGATGCCACCTATCCCAGCACCCGCACCAGCACCTGCACCTGTTCAGCCAGCTGGTATGATTCGAGGGTTTTGGCAGATGGGCCCGGATACCTTTTCGGGTAGTGAGACCATAGAGGAGATCTCCGACTGGGTCGCCAATACGAAGATGCTGCTGGATGATTCTCAGCTGCCTCCAGACCTTTAGATGACCGCAGTGAGGGCCCAATTAAAAGGTAATGCCCATTACTGGTGGGACTCTATGGAGCGCAGCGTCGATAAGAAGCAGATGTGGAAACAATTTCTAGAATACTTTAATACGAAGTACTTCCCGGCTGCGGTTAGGAATGCATTATACTCTCAGTTCCTGCACTTGGAGCAAGGAAACATGACTGTAAACGCGTTTAACGCGGAGTTCAGTTGTCTTAGTAGATTTGGTACTGTCCTAACATCCAATGATCTAGAGAAGGCCAGAAAATTCCATCATAGTCTAACTTATGAGCTACAGAGGTACACTACTACCCAGGCGAGGATCTCTTATGAGGATGATCTGATAGAGGCCAGGATCCATGAGGCTATTGGCAGAGGATCGAGGCATCCCAGTATGGTTGTACCAGCCAGAGCTCAGCCCAAAGTGGGAGGACCAATCCATCGTTCGGGAGCGTAGACACAACAGAGGCTAGCACCATACCAGCACAAGGAGCTCCCGACTTGTCACCATTCTAGCAAGAAGGGACATGTTATCAGAGATTACTGGAAGAAGATGGGATTTTGCATAATCTGTGGAGTGAGTCAATACCTTGCCCGAGATTGTCCTTATCGCAGGGATGCAGCACCGCAGGCAGGAGGTCAATGTCCACCTACACCCGATAGATTTCAGAGGGCACCACCCCTGGCTCCACAAGAGGTACAGTTTGATCGAGCCAGACAACAGGCCAGAGGGCAGATGCTCGGGCAGGCCTTTGTACTTGCAGTGACAGAGGAGGAATCAGAAGGGGAAGTTATCACAGGTACCATTTTAGTTGCATCATTACCTGCGACTTTATTTTTTGATTCTGGTGCTACATAATCTTTCATATCTAGTAGTTTCATAGTTATGCATAGAGTAGCTACTTCCCCCATACCTAAGAGTTGTAAGATTCTTACCGAAGGAGGTATCATACCGGTTACTAGTACTATTAGAACATGCTCGGTAGTCGTGTGTGGTCGGGAGATGAGAGCTCAATTTTTAGTATTCTCGATGCTAAACTTCTATGTTGTGTTAGGTATGGACTGGTTGAGCCAGTATAATGCCATATTGGATTATCGGAGGGGTAGCATCATTTTTAGACTACCAGATCACCCCGAGTTTGAGTACATACGGGGGACCATCGAGCTAGGAGTAGGACAGACAGCTGGAGTTTACATGGCTATGGAGATAATACCCCCACTGATAGTTGCAGAGTTCAAGGATGTCTTTCGGAGGAGTTGCCAGGCCTACCTCCAAATAGATAGGTGGAGTTCACTATTGAATTGGTACCCGAAAAAACTCCGGTATCTTCAAATGTGTACCGGTTGGCGAAGAGGGAACTGGATGAGATGAAGCTTCAGTAAGAGGAGTTACAGAGCAAGGGATTTGTCCGTCCTAGTGCATTACCCTGGGAAGCACCAGTATTGTTTGTACCAAAGAAGGATGGGACATTTCGTTAAAATGATTACAGAGCCCTTAATGCTTTGACTATCAAGAATAAGTACCCCCTGCCGTGGATTGATGATTTATTCGACCATCTGACAAGAGCAGAGGTGTTTACGAAGATCAACTTATGATCGGGGTATTATCAGGTGAAGGTGCGAAGAGAAGATATTCCAAAGACGATATTCAGGACTCGTTATAGCCACTACGAGTTCTTGGTGATGCCTTTTGGACTGACGAATGTGCCTGCAGTATTTATGAATCTGATGAACAGAGTCTTCCACCAGTATTTGGACCAGTTTATGGTAGTCTTCATCGACGATATCCTGGTGTATTAAAAAAGCTATGAGAAGCACGGGGAGCACTTGAGGATAGTATTGGAAATACTGAGGCATGAAAGGCTCTATACCAAGTTGAGCAAGTATGAGTTCCTTCTAGACCGTGTCTCTTTTCTTGGACATGTTATCTCAGGAGAGGGTATTTCAGTAGATCCAGCGAAGATTTTGTTAGTAGAGACGTGGCCGACCCCAACCAACGTCTCGGAGGTGAGAAGTTTCCTAGGAGTTGCCGGATATTACCGGAGGTTCATAGTAAACTTTGCAAGGATCGAATAGCCGATGACCCGCTTGAACCACAAGGAGCAGGAGTTCATTTGGACAGAGGAGTGTCAGACAATGTTCGATGAACTAAAGAAGCGTCTGACTACGACACTTATTTTGACTATACCTTCTGGACCTGGAGGATTTTTGATCTACATCGATGCATCTGGAAAAGGATTAGGATGTGTCTTGATGCAGCATAAGAAAATTGTGGCATATGCCTCTAGGCAGCTGAGGACCCATGAGAAGAACTATCCCACTCATGACTTAGAGGTTGTCGCATTGATCTTTTCCCTGAATCTTTGGATGCACTACCTATACGAAGAGCGGGTGGAGATATTCACAGAACATAAAAGCCTAAAGTATGTCTATGCTCAGAAGGACCTGAACCAGAGACAAAGACGTTAGCTCGAGGTGATGACAGACTTTGAGTTTGAGCTACAGTACCATCCGGAGAAGGCCAACATGGTAGCTGACACATTGAGAAGGAGGCCCAAGGCATTCTTTTTTACTACCCCATAATACCTATTAAGAGATCTGGAGAAGTTGGGTATAGAGGTCATTAAGCCCAAAGAAGATGGCCAGTTGTTGAGTCTTCAGGTGAAATCGATATTTGTTGAGAGGATCAAGACTGCCTTATCAACAGATGCCGGATTTCAGAGACTTCGACAAAGGACAGAGGCCGGGATGCAGACATGATTGCGTATACATGAGGATGAGACTTTGACATGTGGAGATCGTATCTATGTTTCGAACGGAGAACTTCGTTAGGAGCCAAAGTCGGAGGCGCACAGTTCAGCATACTCTATTCATCCAGGAGGCACAAAGATATACAAAGATTTGAGGCAGTACTATTGGTGGCATGGAATGAAGAAGGAGATAGCCTGCTTTGTGGCGAAGTGCCTGGTGTGTCAACATGTCAAGGCTGAGCATCAGAGGTCTGCAGACTTACTTCAGCCGCTCCCGATACCTGAGTAAAAATGGGAGCACATCACTATGGACTTTGTTACGGGCTTTCCGAAAAGTCCTATTGGTCGCAATGCGGTGTGGGTGATCGTGGATCGACTCACCAAGTCTGCTCACTTTCTACCTTTCAGAGTTGGAAAGTCTACCGAGATCTTAGCAGAGATGTATATGAGGAATATCGTGCGACTGCATGGGGTGCCAGTCAGTATAGTGTCTGACAGGGATAAGAGGTTCATATCTTACTTTTGGTAGAGCATTCAAGAGAGTCTCGATACCTGCCTGAAGTTCAGCACAGCATATCACCCGTAGACGAATGGCCAGTCTGAGCACACCATTCAGACACTGGAGGACATGTTGAGGGCGTGCATGCTTGATTTTAGTGGATCTTGGGAGGACCATTTATATTTAGTCGAGTTTTCCTACAATAATAGCCATCAAGCGAGCATTCAGATTGCTCCCTATGAGGCATTGTATGGAGGAAGTATTGTTCCCCAGTATATTGTAGTGTTGTGGGCGAGAGGCCGATTCTTGGACCAGAGTTGGTTGTTCATACGGTAGAGAAGGTAAAGCAGATCCAAGGGCACCTACGAGCAGTACAGGACAGGCAGAAGCATGGGGCAAACGTGCACCGACGACCACTAGAGTTCCAGGTTGGAGATCATGTATTTCTAGAAATCTCGCCTACTCGAGGAACCATCAAGTTTGGAGGTAGAGGAAAGCTGACTCCGAGGTACATCAGACTATTTGATATGTTGGAGCGCATCAGAGAGGTTGCCTACAAGTTAGCATTGCCACAGACATTAGAAGGAGTTCATAACGTCTTCCATGTATCTCAGCTAAGGAGGTACATATCAGATACGAGTCATGTGCTTGACCACTTGGAGATCACTGTTGGGCCGAGTTTGTCATATAAGGAGGAGCCTGTAGAGGTTCTGGACATGAGCCAGAAGGTATTGCGAGATAAGATTATCCCTCTAGTTTATATCGTATGGAGGCATCATGCACCAGGAGAGTCGACCTGGGAACGAGTGTATGATATTCGGCAGCGTTTCCCCCATCTCTTTGAAGGCCTAGGTATGTAGTAGCATTAAATTTCAGTGAATAGTTTATACTATATGTCTATTTTAATTTTGAGGATAAAATTCTCTGAGGAGGGTAGATTGTAAACCCCCTCGACCAAATTTAGATCTACTTGGCTTAGAGAGAGAGACTAGGGTTAGTTTGGTGCCATTTAGAATTAGAACATAGTGTTTTAAATTAATGTACAAAATTTCGTATCACTTGGTGCACCTTACCGTTGTTTCGATATTTGGAGCGCTACTCTAGCTTTTTCTTTTAAACAAATTTTACACACTTGCCCTAAACGTGCCAGCCTTCCATTATGACCTTTGTGTAACTCATAAATACCCTCTCTTATGGTTCATTTTAGTCACACAATATTAGTTATAAATATCTATTTTTAAATCCAAATAAATCCAACTTTGTAACTTTGTCCGTTCTAATCGAAATTGGAGACACAACCTCGACCCATTTTATGCAACCTAATTTATGATAATAATCTATTCTGAGTCTACTACGTCCATGACACTTGTGTCCCACCCAATTTAAATTCTATGCACTTTCAATTAATTAAAGAACACTATTGACACTAATTTTAACTAAATTTGTGCAATGACTCAACCTAACCAAAACTAGACCCAACACTAACCCAAACCCCCACTCATACCCTCATGGTTCATACAAAACACCATACACCAATTTTCTCCACTATAACACACAAAACATGATAATTTTTCTCATCCAATCCCAATTCTCATTTTCTTGTGCAATTTCCAAACTATTGGGGGGCTTTGTTCAAATAAACAACTAGGTGCCCACCTTCCATTGGAGCAAAACAATGAAGAAAGCCTTTTTGCATGCCTTGACCGGTCACACCGACTATTTCCCCCTATTTTTTTGTTTGGTACTATGCAACACTTTACACCCACACTTAATCCCAACCCTCCATTCAAATTTAAACTACATCCCACCACTCATTCTCTCATGAAAAATCCTTCCCACATCCCTAGAAATAGGGGGAGGTAGCCGGCCCAAATCCCCAAGCTCCCTACTCCCTCTCTCTTTCATTAATACTCTCTCTCCCCCCTTCAAAATTTTAGCCAACCACCATCCCCTTCCCGCAAAAATCGATCATCACCACCCTCACCATCCTCCTTCATTAATACAAGCCGTCACAGCTGCTACAAGCCACTGCTGCTGCTGCAAGTTGCTGCTACTACGGTGATGCCTTGCTTCGTCGAGCACAACCCACCTAAGAACCCTCCCAACCCGCCTGAGCAGGCCGACCACGGGCCAGCAGGCCGATCACTCCCCCCTTTATTTTTAAGTTAACCCTATGTATATATTCATCTCCTTCTCCTTCTTCATCTTTTTTGTTATTGTTGCAAGAGAACCCATGAATGTATTAACCTCTATTAACTCCATGTTACAAATTTTAGAATATATATTTTATTTGGAATAATATTTAGTGATATTATTCATGCATGAGTTAGGTTGTTTAGTATGACACTTGTAGTTGTGTTATATTTAGGTTCTTAGACTAGTTTATCATATATAAGTACCATGAGTTAGAGAGTGATTATCACTACAACAAATAAAATTCTTGTTTATATAAATGTATGAAGCTTGTATAGAATGAGAGATTACAATATCACCATGCTAATGAGCTATGCTAGAATAGATAGAAAATTGAGATATCGATATGTGCAAGTTTATGAGGTTTAGGTGATGGTTTATATATTTAGAGGATGTGATAATTATTTTATATATATAAAGTATACATATTAACCTAATAGTTAGAACACGTGATTAGTGTTACACGATATATTGAGTTATAAACACTTACTAGTAGCATAGTAGCTAGTTGACTTGTTGTGCACAATATTTGAGGATATTTTACATACTTGTGCATGGAGACCTAGAGGATTAACACTATCAAACTTGTCTTGGAGAACAACTTAGCACCTACATGAACCATAGTTATGACTTTGGTTGTAATATTTGAGAAATGTACATTTAGAGGGACTTGACACTTGTGCATTTTTAGACTCTTGCACCCTCGTCCCTTCTAGTTGACCGGTTATAACCCTTACTTGCGTTATCTTCTAGGTACAATATAGATATACTTTTGTGCGTATACTAGTATAATGACTGATATTATATTATATTATATATAGGATCGTTGGATCATTCTGGTGAGGCTTTGGGAGCAGGACTTTGGCATTTGCAGCTTGAGAATTCAGGCAAGTATAGCTTGCCTTATTTACTATTTAATTCATGTTATTAAATGTTGCATAAGATGTTGTTGCAAATATTATTTATAACTGTACGCGCCCGAGAATGACTCGGGTGCAGTCGACGATTGCGTCGATGAGTAGTGTATTGACTTAGTCTCTAGCAGACTAACCTACTGTTGTGGAGATATTTTGATATCTTCCAAGACCCTGACACTTCTTACAGTCATCACGATAACAAACTCATATTGGGATGCAAGTTGGCGTACCTGACTAGCTATCGGTGCATGCGACATGCATCACGGTTTACTGCGTAGTCAGGTTAGTCTAGTTATTTGAGACATGTCATGTTAGTTACGTAGTATGTACGTCGTGTCTTTGACTTGTATATTTGCATTGGGCAGGGAGGACAAATGGTAGGCATATGGGATACACATATGGGTATCCGTAGTGTCCAGAGGAGCCACGGATCCAATGACCCCCTTTATTCAGATACTACATTCTTCGGAGCTTACGGACATATATATATATATATATATGCAGATACCTCATTTTTTGAAACGATGGACGTTACATATAAAGATACCACGCTCTTCGGAGTGTTGGATGTTATGCCTACAACTACCCATACGTACCAAGATTGCCTTAGATTGTATTCACTTAGATGGTTGGTACAACCCCTTATTTATTCAGTATTTATATTCGACATGTATTTTTGTATCTTGTTTTGTCCCTCTAAGGACCTGGTTCCCTTCCAGATTTGGACGAGGCATACTATTCGACTGTATACGCGCCTGAACAGGAGGCGAGGTACGCGACTGGGGAGGAGCTTGAGGTATTACCCTTGGAGTTTTCTGATCACTGGTAGGCTTTTCGCCTATGACTGGAGCATCTTTATCTAGCAAGTCGATGTTCTAGTCTAGTATTCTTATCTGTCCATCCGTACTCTTATTTCAGCATTTTGTTCAGTGGGTTTGTTCCCATAAGACTTATTTGTGTTGTATTATGACATCCAGACTCGTACTTATTTTTAGTATTTATTTTAGTACTCCTTATTTATATTTCGTGGATGAGTTTAGATATTTACCTGCTGCATGTTAGCATATTGGACTTGATAGTATTTTAGCACAGCATAGTACGCTTCGTCGGGTCCATTAAATTGGGAAATCCTTCGGAGTCGTATTAGCTGGACATTTCCACGTGGCCTGGTCCCGTATATCTTGGGACCGGGGCGTGAGTGTGTTGGTACTGGATCTTCCTGTGTCTCTCGGCCTCTTAGAGCCAAGCTCTAGATCATCCTCTGTCCGCTGTGCCTGTCTCAGAATCTCCTCGAAAGTAGCGGTAGGATCTCCGTTCGTGTATGATTTAACTTCTCTGTTCAGGCCCTTCCTGAACTTCTTGGTTCTTTCTCTAGGGTTCTGAACCTCCACAAAGTGACCTAGTCTATAATACTCTGCCATATACTTATCTACCGACATACCTCCCTGAACAAGGTACTGGAACTGGCTCTCTAGAGATGTCAGAGCCACATCTGGAAAAAACTTTTTCTTGAAGAGATCTTTGAAAGCTTCCCAAGTAAGTCCTGGTACTGAGATCCTGGAGTCTATACTGAACCAAGTCAACGCAATATCGAACATCATGCACCTCGCTGCCTCTTTCTGCAACCTCTCTGGAATCTGCGCCAGCCGCAGGTTCCGCTTAAAGTCTTCTATCCGATCATCAGCATAAAGGATCCCTTCTGTGCCTCTAAAGTCCTTCTGCCCTATCCTCTTAAAGTCTATGATAGTCCCCGACCTTGGCTTCTATAGGGTAAACTGAGGTGGTGCCGTCTGTGGCTGGAATAAGGCGGCTCTCTCAACTGCTACGAGTACAATTTGGTAAGCATTCTCAACGCTCTGCCTCATGACCTCCGACTGATGCTGCTGTGCCTCTATCATCTGCTGAAATAGCATGAACATCTGTGTCTGATCGACTGCTGGTGGTGGGGGTGAAAGATCCCCAAAAACTGTCGGAGCTGTCCTCTGCACCGAAGGTGGAGCACCTCCGAAAACTGCTGCAGAAATGCCCACCTGGATCGGTGAAGCTAACCTCCAAAATATAGGTGCTGGAACATCGTCTGATGGTGCTTCCCTCATAGGCGATGAAGTGACTGACCATGCTGACATAGCACCTGAGCGTTGGGAACGCGTCTTCGACGACATCCTAATGATAGATTGAACAAAGAAATTAATACTGAGTAAGATACGATATCATCAATAAATGACAAAATTTATTCAAAGCAAAGCAAATATTTAATAGATAAGGATATAAAAACTGATATTGGAATTGTTTTCTAGTTGTGATTGAGTATACTCTCAGCCTAAATTCTATTTCCTAAAGTAGGCTCGTAGCAGTACTCTAGGTGAGCACCACTACGATATCGCTCTAATTGTGACTCTAGGACTTGCATGGGCAACACTAAAAATGTGTCATGATCCGCACCCGGATATTCGGACACGAGTACGTGGGTACGCCTAGCCTACGCCGCGGTATCGATGGTAGAATATTGTCTGGGTCAAATCTAAACTAACTAACATCTTAACAATATAAATATGGTACCTGTCAATCATCTCAACTCCAAACGGAAGAACAATATGATATCTCACAAATGTAACTATACTCAATCATAATGCAAACTAAGGAAGATAAAGCACAAATAGAATAACGAAGAAAAGAATGAAGATACAATCCACAAGTCTGAAATAATATACATGCCATGAATCTCAATGAAGTCTAATACAAGTCCATCAAAAATATAAACTAAACCTTCTCAGGCTCTGCAACTAAGTCCTCCTGGTCTACATGAGTATCCTCTAAAGGTAATCCCTCCTACGGCCCGTAAAATATAGGATACTGGTCTATGAGCCAATCATTTGGAAAAATATATCTAGTCAGGGTTGGATCCACGTACAAACCTCTGAAAGCAGTTTCAAATACATAATCGAGCATATAAAACAGATAATAAAAAATAATATAAGATATCAAAACATCTGAATAAAATAAACTAGGGTGAACATGTAATGTACCGGAATGAAGAACAAGTAATATGAGTATTTGCAATATAAATGAATAACTGAAATCTAACTAATGTGCCTCATAATACAAGTTTATTATGTGAGCGGTTTAGGTTGAACATGAATACAATAAGGTAACTCGATTACAAGTGTGGTATGTAATCGACATGTACACGAATACACTGAAACTTTAATCACAAAATCAACTCATACTCCCCCATCCCCAACTAATACCAATGAATCCAATCACGACATGTTACTAACATGAATATGGGCACACTGAATACGAGCAGTGTGTGAAAAGAAAATATAAATAATCAATACCAATTCATACGATGAAATACTTGTGAAGGAGTATCCGCTGAGCATGGTTGGGGATAAAATCTCCTGACAAGATCCATGTAGTACCAGTCCGTGAAACTACTGTGTCAGAATCAAGTATACAGTTCTAGAACATGAGATATATACACTATTATAAATTAAAAACTAACAGAGAAATATACGCGCCTGAGGTCCTGTGCAAGGTGTGTCTCTCGATACCCAAGCTGGTGTCACACAGACCTATATATGGTATATGCATCAATACAAGGTTTCTGAATGAAAATAAGTTAAATTATCTCAATTCTAGGTCATGCAGCCATTTCTAAGTAAAAATAGTCAAACTATGTCAACTTTTGGTCAAACTTGGTCAAACTAGCTATTTCTAGGTTTATAAGTCTAACTCTAGGATATTAGGTCCGTACACTATGTAACTAGGCCACACTAGCTAAACTAAGATACTGTGATACACACAAAACACTGTATCATAGGATATGCAAGTTTTTAGAAATAAAAATACTAATATATATATATACATATATATACATATATATATATATATATATATATATATATACAAGGCAATACAAACAGTAATCTTAGCTAACTAATACAAAGAGAATACCTTGGCTTTGAACCAATGCGTATCTTATCTCACTACCTACACACCTATCTCGATACTCAAACCCAATATCTTACGTATCGACCAATACCATGACATTACCTTGGTATCACAAGATAATTCAAATCCTAATATATATAGCTCACTATCAATACATTAACTATTCTAACATATAATGCATATCAATACTACAATACTATCAATTACTTATAAATAATAAAGGTACATATATACATATATACATATATACATATAGCTACTAATCTAATCAAGTATGCATATATATCTAACTATTTGACTAACAATGTATATATTTACATAACTACTTATCAATATAAATAAGTACTACACTATTGAACTACTAACTAGACTTAACAACTAGCTAAACCACTAATAACTACTAGTTAACCTCTAGTAAACTACTAGCTAAACCCTCCCCCCTGACCTTGCTGCCTAGTTGATTGCTGCTGCTGCAACACAATTCTTGCTTGTGCTAAAACCTTGATGCACTTGATGCATGCTAGTGTTACTGCCTCTCCCTCTTGCTGTAACTGCTACTGCTGCTACTGCCTCTCGATTACAGTTGCTCATTGCTTTGCTGTAGACTGCAGTTGACTGCTGCAGCAATGCTGGTAAAGTTGCTGCTACTGTTCTATGCCTCGACTTGCTTGCTGCATATGCTGGCCTCTTGCTCAAATTGCTGCTGGTTTCCTGCTGATGCACTGTTGCAGTACTCGTTGCCTGTAAACTGCTACTGCATTGCTGTTGGTAACTGACTATAGTTGGCTGCTATAGCACTGGCTTGTTCCCCTTGCTGTGCTAGCAACAGTGTAGATTGCTTTACATTACTGCATAGTTGGCTTTTGCAAGCATACTGCTACTGCTCTTTTCTGCAGTGGTGATGTAGCTGCAGTTGTTGATGTGCAGTTGCTGAAATTGCTACTTGCTGTGATGTACACTGAAACTGTGCTCTACCCGACCCTCTCACTCACTACTCATTCACTCACTACACATCCACACACATACCTCAACACATATACATGTATACATATACATATAGATATCAATATGTATATACATTCTCATATCTATACACATATAGATACACTCTCAACCACATATATATATATATATATATATATATATATATATATATATATATATATATATATATATATATATATATATATATATATATATATATACAAACATACACACATACCTATAGAAATATATATCTACATATATAAAAACATATACCTATAGCCATATATGCATATCTATATAATATAATATAGATACATACATATATACATAGATATATCATAATAATAGATATACACAAGTCAAATGAATTTAAATACAATGATACAAACACGTGGAGTGCACCGCACCAGTATCATACTAATTCTATGCTATGCTTGCGATACGGCTCCACCAAATAATCAAACGTATCTCGAAGGACACGAGCAAGTCTAAAATACTAATTATGAACAATACGGAGAATTAATTATTCAAGTACGTGTCCATGTCAAGATGTGACATGCTCAAACCCCCGTGTCGGAGAAAAACCCCCAAATTAACCCGTATTGCCAAATTGTCAGGATACGGCCTACTCGTATCCAATTATAGACACGAAACTAGTCACGCACAAGCAAATATATGTCAATTTAGTCTAATTAACCAATTGACAAACACAAGATGTGCCAAGCTCAGAATTTTCTAAAAATTGACACAAAATACCACATAACTTTCTTCATAGGCCTCCTATGAACCTAATTCCAATTTCTAGTGGGAAGCCTTAGTATATGGGGTGGTTCCTTATAGTTAAATCATATATTTAGAACCTAAATAAAGAGAAAAAATTGAATTATACCTATTAGGAGATGGATTTCCAATAAAATCCTTAAATTGAGTTAAATAGCCTCCAACTTGTAGATCCTTGCTCCTCCTTGTAGATCCTTGCTTTCTTCTTGTAGATCCTTGCTCTACTAGCCTTCAATGAAGAATATGGAAGGAATTAGGAAGAAATTTGAGTATGAATTTGTGGAAAAGGAAATTTAGAAGAGAAAAAATTCTAGATCTAGATTGGAATGACAAAATAAGAAAAGAGAGATATTTTCTCCTTCCTGTAGGTGACCGGCCCTTACCCCTCCTCCAAGTTACTATGGAATGACCAAACACCTCTTAGGGCCTCTTATGAAAAAATTATTAAGGAGGAAAGGTTCTAATCTAATTGGTTTTACCAATTAAATCATCCTCCTAATGAATGGGCCTACTATTGGCCTCAATCTAAACTAGAATTAAATGTTGGGTCCATGAATCTAAACTAACTAATTAGGTCCACTACACAAGCCTAAAATAAATCTAACATCTACAATAAATAAATAATATAACAAATAATATTTATACATTATTTGGATAAATAAATGTTTATACGAAACTTTTGCTTACAAATGAGAAAAGAGAAAAGTACAAATAATCCTATACGAGGATATTAAGTACAATAAAATAATTCTGGAGAAGTATTGCTATGGAAGTCTGATTTTGCAGTCGATCACTTTGTTCTTTGGACTACACGATGATGAAGAAGTACTGTAGAAGAAGCTTCAAACTTTCTCTGAACTGAAGGCAAAAGCCGACCAAAGGAAAGTTGCAACTAGGATTGAATTCTTATTGCCAAAGTTGTCAGCGAAAAACTAATTCCCCTTTTTCTCCTCTTCTTCTCCCCTTCTCCCTGTGACCAGGGGTCTCTATTTATAGAGATCAATCAAATAACTGTCTGGTTGGCTTAAAAGCCAAATAACTGTATTGTTGGTATAAAAGGCCAAACTGTGAAGAAGATTGCCTCCTTTACGCTGCAGTTATGACAACTGCTACCCACGTTCAAATAATCTTCTGAATTTGTGTATGACACATATCCCTTTATAAGGTAACACGTATAACTTCTTCTCGATGATCATGGCATGCAAGCCACGTAGGTAACTACCCCCTGCGTAAAATGGTTGGCGTAAAAGCCAAATAACTGTCTTGTTGGCGTAAAAGGCCAAACTGTAAAGAAGATTGCCTCCTTTACGCTGCGGTTAAGACAACTGCTACCCACATTCAAATAATCTTCTGAATTTGCGTATAATACGTGTCCCTTTATAAGGTAACGCGTATAACTGCTTCTCGAAGATCATGGCATGCAAGCCACGTAGGTAATTTCCCCTGCGTAAAATGGTTGGCATAAAAGCCAAATAACTGTCTTGTTAGCGTAAAAGGCCAAACTATAAAGAAGATTGTCTCATTTATGCTGGGGTTAAGACTACTGCTACCCACTTTCAAATAATCTTCTGAATCTGCGTATGACACGTGTCCCCTTATAAGGAACGCGTATAACTACTTCTCGAAGATCATGGCATGCAAGCCACGTAGGTAACTGCTCTTGCGTAAAACTTGATGATTCATGAATAATAGATAACCAGCATAAAATAGCCAATTATCCTTCACAACTGAGGTCTTGAGCGTATTCTGGACTAAATAGCTTTATTAACGTACGTTTGCAAATATAGCCGAGTTGGAATATTTTGAGGAGATAGCATACGACGTACTCCTATAGTTGAAAATAGCCTGGTTGGCATAAAATGCAAGGACGGTGATGTGAGCGTATTAGTCTCAGTCTTAGCTTTTCCAGTCATGACAAATTTTAAAAATGGAATAAAATCCCGTGCATTAAATGCAGAGATATGCCTCGAGCTCTGTACAAGAAACAGTTTTTGACGTGGCGTTTGATTTTGTCTTGTCTTGAGCGTAAAAACTCATTTCTATCTATGTAGAATAGGCAGCGTATTCAGAAGACTCCATTTTTCACAAAATGATAACCTAGGTCTCTGTACAAAATTATCATCACAGTCGTGCAATACTTTTGTCAGATATCAGGTTCACTGATTTGTCTGACAAATTCATCCGAGGAATACGAAGAGTTCCTCGTACAACTTTACGCTACATTAAAAACAACATATTTTAAACTTTACGAAGGAAGGTATAGCAACCTTTTATGCAGAACAGCCTTGATGCTCTGCTTTACGCGGACAGCTCTGAAGCCCTGTTTTATGCCAAACAGCCTTGAAGCTCTGTTTTACGCGGATAGCTCTGAAGCACTATTTTACGCGGACAGCTTTGAAGCTCTATTTTACGCCAAATAGTCTTGAAGCTCTGTTTTTCGCGGATAGCTTTGAAGCCCTATTTTACGCCAAACATCCTTGAAGCTCTTTTTTACGCTGACAGCTCTGAAGCTCTATTTTACGCCAAACAGTCTTGAAGCTCTGTTTTACGCGGACATCTCTGAAGCTCTGTTTTACGTAGAGAGGGACTTCATATATGTTGGGGGTTTTGACTGTAAAATACGCGAATAATTTCCCAGTATATTTCATGCTTCTACAAGACCCCTTTCAAAGTTTTAAAATTCCTCGTAATTTGAAATACTTTGAATGAAGCATAAAATGGTCAAATTTGACTCGTTAATGGACATTTTTAGGGAATTCCTTGGCCCTTCGTCTGATGAAGTCCTCTCGACAGAAGAAGAAGAGAAGTTATTGAAAACTCGTCGTCTGCGTAAACTCTTCTCACTGGCTTTCTCGAACGTAAAACTCAGATTATCGAGGTATACGCGTATTCTGCTAACTGATCTGTCCCGCATAATTTAAGATTTTTGTTTTACGTGTAAAATCATAAATCTTTAGCATCTGAGCGTAAAGTCGTAGATCATTGCTCTGCATGTGGATCTTTACTCTGTGCATAAATTCATAGATCATAGCATCTGATGGATCCTTTACGCAGCATGACTATCTGTCTTCCTTTTCTACTGACGTGGTCCCAAATCATAACCGACAATGATAAAATTAGATTTGGTTAAGGATTCAAAAGAATTATTTGAACTCTATAAATAGGCCTAGGTCATGAGAGAGAAAAATCCTTCATCTCTTTCTGAAAAACCCTTCCTTACTGCCAAGGCACCAAAACATACCTCCACCGCTAAAGAAAAGCAAGCCGCTTCATCATCTCGCTCATCTTGCTCAAGCACCAGCGACTCCTATTAGGCCAAGCGAGCCTCGTTCTGAACGAAGTGCTCCGCTGTCTGGCTGTGCACCGGACATCATAAGTAAAACTTTAAGAAATAAAAACCCTTCGCACATATTGTACGTGTATGTGCAAAGTTAACTTTTGTACTAAGAGTACTCTTCGAGGAAGATGATGCACAGAGATGATTTATTTTATCAATACGCTCACATTTTAATGTGTCAGCGTAAAACTCCATATTTTTCAATCTGGCGTAAAAACTCAGACTGTTAAATTTGGCGTATATTACAAGATTTTTACTATGGGTAAACTTGTTGTCACCATTAATTTTATGCACAAATGTAACACCTTGTGTTTTACGCACTGAAAGTAAATTCCAGCATAAAACTCTATATTTTGCAATCTGGCATAAAAACTCGGACTGTTAAATTTGGCGTATACTGCAAGAATGTAACACCTTACGTTTTACGCACTGAAAGTAAATTCCAGCGTAAAACTGACTTATTGTCTTGCTTTTTTTTACCAGTGGACCTATAGATCCCCCTCTGGCTGAAGTAATGGGTTCTGCTACTGGAATATTAAATTCCAACTACTTGGAGGACTTATCTCATGTAACTTTTCCCATCTCTGGAAACGAGTATCCTAAAGAAAAGGGAATTCTGATCTTGGCCCAAGGAGAAAGAATGTTGCTAACTATGATCAGCGAGGAACCCTTGACATATATAGATGGAACCGAGTATAAGAAACCAGCTTTATTATTTTGAGATGTTATTGATAAGCAATCCCAAACAAAACCCAAGAAGGAAGACTGGGTATTTTCTGTTGAGGGCACTGTTATGTACCTGCCAAAGATGTTAAGAGGCTACCCCATTTCTGCATTTTTCTATGCCACACATCCCAGAAGGATGGCATGGACTCTGACTCCTGATCTTCATGGCCAGCCAGGGAAGATCTTCTATAAGAAAAGATTAAACCGAGGATCCTTCCTAAGTAGTCCCTTAGGTCCTATTGTGCCCTTCAGAGGTTTACTACTAGGCAGCGTCCCTAGTGAAGACTCTTCTTTGATCCAGCCATTTCAAATAGCAACTTTCTGCAATAAATTCATGAAGCAGGGAGGAGTATATTCCAAGGTTAACCCTCGCACCAGTGGATGGCTTAACCCCCACAATCTTCGATGGGCCAGATTAACTACATGGGCCCTGAAGCACTTTCAAATGGAGCTAGAAAGTATCAACTTATTTGATGTTGTCAGTGCTACTAGTGTTGGACTGCCTATCAACAAAAATTTATTCTTAGCTTTGATGTAGCGATATAACTCGTTTACTAGGATTTTCGCCACTCCAATAGGTGAGTTGGGCCTAGCACTTCATGAGATGGCAGATATCTCAAAACTACCAATGGGAGACACTCCCAATGAAGAATACGTTCCCACCAATAGAGAGTTAAAGGATATCAACCCTCGGGTAGTGGCTGTATACCAATACTATCTTGCATGTACCACTTTTTATGGAGAGCCTTCTGATTTAGCTCATAATAACAAATGGGTATCTTACCTTTTCTTCATCAGGCTAGAAATGCCAAGCAGGACAAAGTTGTAGATAGCAAAGACAAACCTTTGAACCCTCTTAGTATTCTAAATGCCAACACAATAAATGACCTTATTGAAGATGCAGAAGCTCCAAATTGTGTTCTTAATGAATATATAGATAGTTATCCTGTAGGGACCAAAGCCTATAGTTATATGAGGCATTGCCGAAAACCTCTATCAAAAGAAGTTCAACTGGCTGGCTTCCTTTCTATTTGGCTACACCGATGGGTGGTGTCTGGCATTGCATCTACAGATCGTATTCATCGAAATACCCTATGGCCCGCAGTGCGTTTGGTATTTGGAGAAAGATTGGGCCTACTCCCTGCCATGGTATGCAGGATACAAGCTGGCCTGAGGGCTATTACTGATGGATTGCTGGCCAATACCACTCAGCGCGAAGGATATCCCAGAGTGGAATTACCATTCTTATATCTGATGGGATGGTTAATCCTTCATAACACCATATTGATGTCTCCCGATCTGCCAGTGGTTCGGGCAATAACTTCCTGTTGAATTACAAGAATTCTTCTTGGAATGTGACTAGCGTCATAGATTGTCGACTAGCACTGAACTTTGCCCATAGATGGAAATTTTTCTACATGGTTCCCCCCGTATATATCAATCAGCAGGGGACTAAACTTCATGATATAGGTCAGGGGAAGTCTATTCTTTCTCCTGAAGCGTTTTACTGGTTGGTCTGTATTAGACCTTCACACATGCTGTATAGAAATGAGGATCACTGCTACCTGGAACCTTATTTGCCTAGCCGTTTTGCCAGGCAATTTGGATATGATCAGTTGCACGTGAGAAATCCCATCACCAACTTTAAATTTAAAGGTGGGCTTATTGATGGAGCTAGAGGATGGCGTTATTTCATCATGGGTTGTACTGGAGCAACCTTTGCTGTACCCGCGACTTCTCTCTCCATGGAATTGCGCATTCTTCATTCATATGCGCAGTTTTATGTATCCATCAATACTTTTCAGCATGATTTTGATGTATATGGAAGTTTCAGAATGCCCTCCCAGAAATCCACTGGAAGAGAGGAGATACCATCTGTCTCCTCTGATAAAGGCGATGAAACTACTGGGGCAGATAATTATTTATTGATATTACCGAGAGGCATAATAGCTCCACCAGCAGAGCCTATCATAATTTCTAATAAACAAAAGGCTTCTACTCAAAAAGAGCCTTTCCCTCATAGTAAGAATCAAACTACTAAAGGTCCTAAAAAGACTTCCATCAAGCGGGCCTCTTCCAGGAGTGAACCTATTGTTTTCCCTGTTAGGGATGATTATGTGATTAGGGATCCTATATCCCCTCATCGTCCTTCGCCTTTTAAAGAAGGAGCCTCCATAGTCTTAGCTGAAAGTACTAGAGATTCTTTGCCAATCACTACTGCCGCAATTACATCTACCACCATTACTGGTGATGCTTCTATATCGCCTTCGAGGCCGAACTCTCTAATAATCACTATACCTTTTACAAGACAAATAATGGGACTAGCCCTTCCTTCATCTGTGAATATTTGAAGCGAGATTCCACCCGATGAACCTCGAGTAGATTTGGGTGATGACTGGGATGACGACCCTCAAGCGTCAGTTGGTGTACCCTCCTCTCTAGGTATGATAGCTTGTTTAGCATCATTAAGAAATGATTTAGCTATACAGGCTGCAGACGCAATATACATAGCGTCGGCCATGGGTAAATGTTGTCTTTACACTTTTTTTCAGGAAAATTTTAACATCAAATTGATATTAACTTTCTCTTATCTTATTTTCAGGCGAAGACATTTTTGGGGAAGGCAGAGCTGAAACAACCTCTGCTTTCATTGCGGATCCAGCTATTGAAACGGCTGTGACCACTTTCGAAGAAGCATACCTTGAAACCGTTGATCCCTCATCCGCAACAATCTCAGATATAATCCCGCCATCAGCGGTTCAAATAGAATCAGAGGTGGATGAACCAACCACCTCGACTGTGCCTCCAATCGTTGGAGATATAACTTCGTCGAGCATGCCAACAACTTCAACTGTTGTTGGTGTCTCTTCTTTTGTTGTGTCATATGTGGAAGCAACGACTGTGGCAACATCTTCTGCAGTCATTCCAGAAAGAAGATTTACTGATATTGCGGCCACTATCAGCTTCCATTCGATTATTGCTATGCTAGTTGAACAATACACTAGCATATTCTACCTCACTTTAAAAGAATTAATATCCATGGTGCTAGAGAAGAATCTAGGCTTTGATGCTTTGAAGACGTCTTCCAAGCTCACTATAGCGCAAATTAGAAATTTTAATGACGCTGATAGAGGTAATGCGCTAGAGCAAATGGTTAATGGTTTATAACAACCCATTAACAAATATTTGCAATTATCCAGAGGCAGCATCAATGACTTAGTTCAGGCTGAGTATGACTCACTAACTTCAGAATTTGCTCAGAAGGCAAAAACCTTAAACAAATCCATTTAGGAACAGCAACAAGAGATGGAGAAAGAGCAAGCAATATTGGTGGAGAGTATTCCTCATCTAGCTCAGTGCCATGCCGAATGTGAGGGATATAAAGTGAGGATTCAAGAACTGGAAGCTGAACTTGCTCAAACAAAGGAGTGGCTTCTCAAAGCATCGCTAGTTTGTGATGTATTGGAGGGCCAAGTGAATACGGCTCAACAAAACTTGACACATGTAGGTGTCATCCATGCAAGTTTTATTGATTCTCTATCTTAACTATCTCTCTTGAGTAATGACGAAGCAAGACTGGAACTGGCTCGCACCAAAATCTTAAACTCCAGGAATGAAAGGATGGCTGCTTTAGCACAACAAATCCGTGATTTAACTGCTCCTCCACAATGATAGATTATGTACTTTTTTGCTCCTCCTTTACCATGTAATTTATTATTCTCAGAGATAATGAAGACACATTTTTTGAATCTGTGGACTCATCACTTATTATTAGAATATAAATGATAGGATAAGATGAAAGTGCTATCAGAGGTAATATGGACATGATATACTTTCGGTAACTGGTTTTACTGAATATATCTATTCAGAGGTAATATGAACATGATAGAATATGATTCAACTAAATTTGATTACAAAACACTATCAGAGGTAAAATGGACATGATAGGTTTTGAAGTTTCAAATTAGTTAAACATATTTATTTAGAGGTAATATGGATGTGATGATCGATAGCCAAAAATCCGAAAGGTTTGCTCAAAGGTAATATGGACTTGGCAAACTCGGTCAGGGAAAAAATGTTAGGACAGCAGTTCAGAGGTAATATGGGCGTGAACCAATGTCCGAAAAATTCACTGAGGAGTGATTTGTTGAGTATGGTCTATCCGAACATGAAGATAGACCTAAGGATTGCTCCGCTGGAGAAATTAGTGGGACGACAACTCAGAGGTAATAGGTACATGGCTAGCGTCTAACGAGATTAGTTTTTTGAGTGGCCACTGCGGTAGTGTGCGAGTGGACCTAAGGAATGCTCCACTGGGGAAATTGTGGGGATCCATCATCCGTTGCGTATCCAGTACTCCTGGATATAGATGATGGCTTTTACAAGAATTTGTAATGAATGGGAAAATGTTGCGCATAGGCACTTGTTGGGGATGAAGACCCCAGAGTGTAGATATTTATGTCTAGATTGTCCCGCTAGGGATGAGGGGAGTATAAGTCTAGTTTAGATGTAGTACTTTTTCAGGAACTTGTCATTGATAGGCATCATGAGAAAGTCGCCGTTGGGTTTCACTAGCCGGTATATGCCGTTGGAAAACACGGTTTCCACAATGAACGAGCCCTCCCATGCAGGCCGTCTTCTGAGTCATAACCATCGATCTTCTTGAGGGAAAAAATTGCCAAATTGGAGTGAGATCATATTTGCTGTGACCATCTTCTCATTATTATGCAAAGTGATGGCTTTAGCGTCGATCAACTCCTGGATTTTCTTTTTCATTACATAGCATGCCTTTGTGGGGTGATGTATGTATCTGTAAAAAATATAGTACTTAGGATTATTTGTATTGCCGACTTTATTTGGATACTTTATCTCTGGTAGAGTAAGCTTGCCACTTTTGACTAGACAATCAAATATTCTTGGAATATCATTGTCGTCAAAAGAATATTCTTCTTTTGGTTTGGAAGTTCCAGAATTCGTCTGCGTAGTTACCAAAGTATTTTGTCTAGACGTATTGATTGCCAGGACTTTCTTTCCTTTTGAACTACGAGTATTGTCATTATTGGAGGATGAATGCTTCCCTTTATCAGAGGTAGAGATCATGATTCCGTTGTCACGAGCTTTTCGACTATTAGCTTTACCAGCGACTGCTGATATGATAAATGAGGGCCAATCATGGAACTGATATGGTCCCATGAATACTGAGATCAGTGGGAGTAGGTTCTTTATGCAAATGTCCACCAAGGCTGAATCTGGAACTCCAGGAGGCATCTGTAACGTAGCCTGACGAAAGCGTTCAATAAAAGTACGAACATTTTCTTTTTCCTTTTGCTTTACTTCAATGAGTGATGACATAGACATGTCCATTCCTCCCTCGTAGAATCGAGCGAAGAATAGAGTTTTGAAATCTTTAAAAGAAGTAATGCAGTTGTCAGATAGACTACTCCAGATAGACAGCCTTTAAACACTCGAGTGAGAAGGGCATCATTTCCTTGCAACAATACCGTCATCATGCTGAAGTAGTTCATATACGGGCTTGCCGACGTCTTTCCCTCAAACAAAACCATAGCCTGTGGTTTATATTTTGGTGGGAAAAGGATCTCATCCCAGACAGCTGGATATGGCTGGTTAATTCCTAACTTCTTGAGCTGATCTTTATGTTTTAAAGCATCAAATTGGGCTTTCAATTCTCGAACTGCTTGTATTGGATCTTCAGATGAGAGATGGACAGCAGAAAGGTAAGAGATTGGATGTATTGTGACTCCAACAGGAGGTAATACATTCTCCGGGTTAAGAGGTTGAGGAGCAGCTGATTCTTGATTTTGAACTGGCTCTTGGCTTGCATTGGCTGGTGGTACGTCTACCCCCACACGTAGTTGAGTCGGAGGAACAGGTATTTGAGCTATTGTAGTTGTATGTTGAGTCACCATCATTTGGTGCATACTCTCCATCATGGTATGTATTTCTTTAAGTGATATTTCCAATGCAGTGATGCATTGTTCATTACTTCCTGGTGGGGAAGCTTCTTCATGTTCGTCTCAACAGCATAAACTCCCATTTCTCTAGATGCCACTGAGGGATTAGTATAGATCTCTGTAGAGATTGAATCTATACTTTCAGCATCTGGTTCAGAAAACTGGCGACTCCCAGTGTCAGAATCTGAAGAATATGAAGCTGATTGTCTTGACCTCGAGCGAGTGTTTCGAAAAATACCTTCTTCAAAAGTCTCGATGAGTCTGTCAAATCTTCGTTGGTTTGGAGTTCTGGAGGGATGCCGTCTTGAACTCGACCTTCCTCTAGGAATATGCAAAGCCATATTTACTGAAGCAAATATTGGTTCTTCTTCCTGTAATGACAAAGAATAGTTTGGTCGAACACTGACCGTTTTGCTTTAGAACAGCAAAAGTTAATTTACAACCTGATGACTATTACAACAATGTTCTCTAGGGGTGTAATAGACATATTAGGAGATCCCCTGTCTTTGCATTTCTGGATTAAGAAATCACGTAAATTAGGGAGATTACCAGAAGAAGAAGAAGAAGGCTTATTCTGCCTTTTTACATCAGTAGAAATATATAGATTAGGAACCATAATCCTTTCTCTGCCATAGGAATACAACAGTCCACCCATATGAGTAGCATATGATCCATCATTTGTCTGAGGAGTATATCTTCCCGTGAAATGAGTCTTCTTTACGCGGACAGACCTATCCTGGCATAATTTGGATTTTTGCATAGGTTCGGGTCAAACAGGAAAAGTCCTCAAACGGCTTTCAGCGTCACGCATAATCTGTAAAGTGGGAACTTTCTTCTCTTGTGGGCGTAAAAGCTTAGAGGTTGAAGGATTCGTCACTTGTTTTCCTTTGATGTTATCAAAGGGTACATGTGCCTCATCATAGACGGGAGATATAATTTTACACGCAGGGCATGTTTGAAATTTCCGAATTGGCACTGAGGCCTTGCCAGAAGTTTTGTCTACCACGTCATAGACGGGAGACAAAGGTTTACGCGCAGGGCACGTTTAAGACTTCTGGATTGGCATTGAGGCATTGCCAGAAGTTTTGTCCACCATGTCACAGACGGAAGACAATTTTTTACGCACAGGGTGTGTTTGAGACTTCTGGATTGGCACTAAGGCATTGCTAGAAGTTTTGTCTACCATGTCACAGACGGAAGATAAAGTTTTATGCATAGGGCGTGTTGGCTGTGTTGTTACAACTTTTTTGATCAGTGAATAAGAACTTGCAGGAAGGGTAGAGGACGTCTTAGGCATCCACACTTTACGCAACTTCCTGTTGTTATGGACAGAGGAGGAATGAGAACTACCCCCTACATGAAGCATGTCTTCATAGGCCTATTGGTCGAACTGGACGACCAAAGTCTTCTTCGTCGATCCGATGGATACAGCACCGTGTTGAGCAATTGCTTTCTCATCAGAGAAGAAAGTTATCCCCAGCAGAGTCGCCATTTTGTTTGGATAAATAAATATTTATACGAAACTTTTGCTTCCAAACGAGAAAAAAGAAAAGTACAAATAATCCTATACGAGGATATTAAGTACAATAAAATAATTCTGGAGAAGTATTGCTATGGAAGTCTGATCTGTAGTCGATCACTTTGTTCCTTGGACTACACGATGATGAAGAAGTACTGTAGAAGAAGCTTCAAACTTTCTCTGAACTGAAGGCAAAAGCCGGCCAAAGGAAAGTTGCAAGTAGGATTGAATTCTTATTGCCAAAGTTGTCAGCCAAAAACCAATTCCCCTTTTTGTCCTCTTCTTCTCCCCTTCTCCCTATGACCAAGGGTCTCTATTTATAGAGATTAATCAAATAACTGCCTGGTTGGCGTGAAAGCCAAATAACTATCTTGTTGGCGTAAAAGGCCAAACTGTGAAGAAGATTGTCTCCTTTACACTGCGGTTATGACAACTGCTACCCACGTTCAAATAATTTTCTGAATCTGCATATGACACGTATCCCTTTATAAGGTAACACGTATAACTGCTTCTCGAAGATCATGGCATGCAAGCCACGTAGGTAACTGCCCCCTGCGTAAAATGGTTGGCGTAAAAGACAAATAACTGTCTTATTGGCGTAAAAGGCCAAACTGTAAAGAAGATTGCCTCCTTTACGCTGCAGTTAAGACAACTGCTACCCACATTCAAATAATCTTCTAAATCTGCGTATGACACGTATCCCTTTATAAGGTAACGCGTATAACTGCTTCTCGAAGATCATGGCATGGAAGCCACATAGGTAACTGCCCCCTGCGTAAAATGGTTGGCATAAAAATCAAATAACTGTCTTATTGGCGTAAAAGGCCAAACTGCAAAGAAGATTGCCTCCTTTACGCTGTGGTTAAGAGAACTGCTACCCACGTTCAAATAATCTTCTGAATCTGCATATGACGCATGTCCCTTTATAAGGTAACGCGTATAACTGCTTCTCGAAGATCATGGCATGCAAGCCACGTAGGTAACTGCTCTTGCGTAAAACTTAATGATTCATGAATAATAGATAACCAGCGTAAAATAGCCAATTATCCTTCACGACTGAGGTCTTGAGCGTATTCTGGACTAAATAGCCTTATCAACATACCTTTGCAAATATAGCCGAGTTGGCATATTTCGAGGAGATAGCATACGCCATACTCCTATAGTTGAAAATAGCCTCGTTGGCGTAAAATACAAGGATGGTGATGTGAGCGTATTAGTCTCAGTCTTAGCTTTCCCAGTCATGACAAATTTTAAAAATAGAACAAAATCTCGTGCATTAAATGCAAAGATATGCCTCGAGCTCTGTACAAGAAATAGTTTTTGATGTGGCGTCTAATTTTGTCTTGTCTTGAGCCTAAAAACTCATTTCTGTCAATGTAGAATAGGCAGCGTATTCAGAAGACTCCATTTTTCACAAAATGAGAACCTGGGTCTTCATACAAAATCATCATCACAGTCGTGCAGTACTTTTGTCAGATGTCAGGTTCACTGATTTGTCTGACAAATTCATCCAAGGAATACGAAAAGTTCCTCGTACAACTTTACGCTGCATTAAAAATAACGTATTTTAAACTTTACGCAGGAAGGTATAGTAACCTTTTACGTAGAACAGCCTTGAAGCTCTGCTTTACGCTGACATCTCTGAATCCCTATTTTACGCCAAACAGCCTTGAAGCTCTGTTTTACGCGGATAGCTCTGAAGCTCTATTTTACGCCAAACAGTCTTAAAGCTCAGTTTTACGCGGACAGCTTTAAAGCTCTATTTACGCCAAACAGACTTGAAGCTCTGTTTTACGCGGACAGCTTTGAAGCCCTATTTTATGCCAACCAGCCTTGAAGCTCTGTTTTACGCAGACAACTCTGAAGCTCTATTTTACGCCAAACAGTCTTGAAGCTCTGTTTTACGCGGACAGCTCTGAAGCTCTATTTTACGTAGAGAGGGACTTCATATATGTTGGGGGACTTTAAAATACGCGAACAATTCCCCAGCATATTTCATGCTTTTACATACATGCATTATATTTAATATTATAAATCCTAAAATATAAATACTCATGCCAAAATACCAAACTACCCTTAGTTGAAAAAGTAAGGGTAATAATATATATATATATATATATTAATGTATATATATTATTTGAAGTGTGCATGTGAGAGGTGAGCACACTAGATTGGGTGCTCTGGTGTCAACCGCAGTGGAGAACTAATTCGGTGAACTATGCACACTGTGTACAAGTGTCGGGAGGTCGGGTTCCCTGTGTATAGGAGACATAGGGGTGTTACAGTTGGTGTCATATGTGTTAGGGTGTGATCTCGGGTTCAGTTTGTAGGAATGAGAGGAGGGTATCAGTCCAGTGGATGTTGATTGAATATGGTATCAGTTAAAGTATGAGATAAGGATTAGTTGGTGAGTTAGTTTAGGCTTGGTCCCAAATAGAGTATCTGTTAGAGTATCATAACCTGAAGTAGGTTGTTGTGTACCTTGAGCATGCATGAACTGATTTGAACAGTTGAGTATCCTAAAATGCAGTGAGTTTAGAGCATGGGTTGCTGCAGCAGTGCACTTCAAGTACACTATGGGGGGGAAATTTCAGTGTGTACATTTAGGAAGTGAGTACATCATGGGGGAAGTTGGTGTGGTCTGATCAGTAAACTTAGTGCACTAATATGCACTTATACTCAGAACATGTAGCAACAACAGTAGTAAAGCTTAGCTTCATCGCAACAGCAGTAGGGAGCATAAGCACGGGTAACAAGTTGGATACCAGTGTGACTAGAGTCTGTATGTGTTATGAGGGTGTACTATAATACTAAGGGTGTGTGCAGACTTGAAGAGCATTTTGCAGGTTATTGTGTTCATCTGAGCATATAGCAGCACTTGCTATCGACAAAGCAATTATGGTTGCACATTAAGTTCTTCAGTTGTTTGAGAGCAGTGGTTGCACTACACTTTTTAGTGCAATATAAGGCATTACCAGGTATCAGTATTCAGACCTAGGCATTGATGAAGTGATGGTGTATGGATGGTGTAGGTTCGTGTTCAGATATGAGAGAGGGGAAGGTATTACATTGTGTAGGTTAGTGTATGATACACTAGTGAAGGTAGGTATGGTTAGATACATATTAGTTTAGGTTAAGGTATCGGGTTGGTAGTGCAGGAATGAGTAGCAGTAGACTCGATAATGCACAACAAGGTTTATTAAGGAAATCTGGGCATGTGACAAAGGGATATTGCAGAGAGGAAATGAATATCGTACCAGTATAATAATTGAACTGATACAAATTGGTATCAGTAAATAGGGGACCCATGATATCTAGTGACTATATGTGTGAAAGTGACTGTGTTGTGTGTGTATCAGTAAACAAGGGTATCAGTCAATGGGAGTTATGGGGATGGGGGTAATGTAAGGTTGTAAGTTGTATGACAGTGCATTAGGTGCACTATCTAGTGCTACATAGCAACAGTGGCAGCAAGTTAGGAGGGTCTGTGAGTATTGAATGTGGGTACATTTGAGTTACTTTGTATAGTTGTAGGAAAGTACTTGAACTAGGATGAGCATTAAATTAAGTATTAGATATAATGTTCAGCTAGTATAAGATAGTGTCCTTAGTTAGTGTCTATAAGTTATCATTAGAGCTATAAGTTAGCTAAGATGTTAGTATAATATTAAGTATCAGTATGTTAGTTAGTGTACAGTAGTAAATATTAGTCAGTTAGTACTAGTTAGATAGTTAGTTATTTATATACTAGTTAGTATATAACACATAGAGTATTTAAACTATAGGTATTAGTGTTATTGGTTAGCTTAGCTAGTTCGAGACCTAAAACCTTAGCTTGAACCTAGAAATAGTGTAGATCTAGAAATGGCCTAGAAACATCTTCCTATCTAGTTATTCCTGATTATCATTTTATTTTACAACTTAATACAATTACTCTATATTTTGATCCATGTGACTCCATCTTGGACATCGATCCTCACGCATTGCTCAGGACCACAGGCGAGTACATTCTTTGACAGTTTTCATTATTTTGATCATTACTATGATTCTAGTTGTAGTGTATACTTGATTTAGATACAACGGATACAAGGGCTATATCGTAGATACCTGCCATAAGGAGTCGTGATTGGAATCCATTGTACTAGCTGGGGACGGGAAAATATTAGCATGTTATGTGATCATACCCCATTTTACATGCATTATAGCTCACCCCACACATCACTTAGGATATAGCCTGACGATTTACATGCCTCGTAGCCAGTTATATATGATTAGCCTGACTATTGCTTGCATCATAGCTAACCAGATGGTTAACATGACCTCATATGTATCATAGCCAATCATATATAACAAGCCTGATATAGTCCAAAGCAGATCACATAGCAAACTGATATTTCAGAATACTTAGCTTGAATTCATATTATATTATTTTAGTACATCTCATTTCTAGCATTCACATATATCAGTTCATTGTTGGTTAGTTCTATATGATAATTACATGTCTCTCTAGTATTCTTTATCTTCCAGTATTTCCTTATACTGTTTTATAGTTCTTATCAATATAATTAAAATTGTTGTTAGTGTTTGTGCTTTGTCCAATCCTGACTGGATAATATTTTTTAGAGGATCTCGAGGATTTTTGCCCTAACCATTATGGTCCAGGAGTTGATGGTAATTTCATCCCGGAGATTCCAAAGGAGCCACTCTCCTTAGAGGAGACCCCACCCACATTTGTTTAGACAACACTTAGCCGAGTTTATCTATGTATTGGATTATTCTAACTTTGTGACTTGAGTTGTATTATGTTGAGACCTATTTATGTTGAGATAGCTAGACTTTAGACTTTTGTTGTTTGAGTTGTGTTCTAAACTTATGTCAGAACTTCTTTATATCTTTTCATATCTTATCGTGCCATTTACCTTCTTATAGTTATTGTGATTGAGTTGAGATCATTGATAGATTATTTTTGTGAGTTGTGTTAGTAGTATTAAGACTTAGACAGCGTTCTACCCTTGATGCTACGGCACAGACTGGACGTACCCACAGCTCATTCCCAAATTTCAGGTGTGGGTCGTGACATGTTTTAGTGGTGGCCTATGTAGGTCTAGACTCTAGTCGAGTAAGATTAGGACGCTACTAGTGCAGTATCATAGTAGTGCTCAGACTTAGAGTACTATTATGAGCATGAGGTAGGGTATAAATAAGAGTATGCTCAATCACAACTAGGAAATTTCTAATTTTATTTTGCTATTATGAATAATTGCTTCTTTTGAATTTTAAAGTCCTTCTTTGATGATATCGTATATTTTCCCTAAATTGATTTCTTCTTTCTTTCTGTCTTCAGGATGCCACCGAAGACTTGGTCGTTGAGATTTGGACCCGCAGCTTTCGAAAGGTCTACCACCTCTTGACCTGACACCCAGACAGCTGGAGTTGCTTCTCCTACTTTACCTATTAATGTAGGAGTTTTCGTAGTTTTTGGGTGTCCTACTCTACCACCTCTCCAGAGGGTTATCCCGGATGTTACGTAGGATATTCCACCACCACCATTTCAATTTCCAGAAGGTGTGCCCGCTGATGGGGGATAGATATTCGCATTGATCTAGGGCATGATGGATGCTCAGAGGACATCGGCAGAGGCTCAGCGAGTTCATGCTGATGCGCAGAGGGTACAGGAAGAGGCGCACCAAGCGCAGACAGAGTTGATGAGGGAGAGCATGGAGAATGCTCATCGGGTGGCTCTTCAGGTCGTGGAGAGAGTCGCACAGCAGCATCCTGGCCAGCAACACCAGCAACAAAGGCCAGGCACTATAATAGACTTTAAGAGGATGATGCCTCAGGAGTTCAAGGGTTTTGAAGGGATACCCTATGCCAATGACTGGCTGGAGGACATAGAGAGGAACTTGTGCTTGTCTCAGATTCCAGAGAGTCTATAGATCGAGGCTGCCGGTAGCCAAATGTTCGATATCATGTTGACTTGATATTATACGGAGCCGAGACTTACCGCTAGAGAACTTACTTGAGAGGCTTTAAAGGAGAAGTTATTTCCCGATATGGCCTGGGAGCCCTGGAGAGTCAGTTTTATGACTTGGTCCAAGGGAACATGTCGGTCGACGAGTACGTCGCAGAGTTTTGTCGCTTGAGTCATTTTGCACCGTCGATGATTCGGGACCCGGAGACCGAGCCCAGAAGTTCAGGAAGGGGCTGATAAGAGAGATAAGTCTCGTACTTTTGGATGTCGCATTGCTACCTTTGAGGGTATTCTGATGGACGCCCAGATTATTGAGGATGATCTGGACCTCAGGCCGAAGAAAGGACACAATATTTCTGGAGGAGAGAGTGGTAGCGCGGGACCAGCCAAGCATCCCCACTTTCAGCAGCAACAGAGGATGTATTAACACCAACAACACCAGGCACCAGCTCGAGGACATATCCAGTAGCAGTCGCAGAGGTAGACCCAGCCCGCTATCCAGTGTACGTACTGCGGGAAGGCAGGACACACGAGAGACATCTGCAGAAAGAGGCTGGGTACATGTTTGTCTTGTGGATCGTCAATGCACCAGTTGAGAGATTGTTCGTCTATTCAGACTCATCTAAGTCAGGATGGAGCAGCCGCTCAAAGGGGACCTACCAGAGCACCTACTACACCAGAAGGCCAGCAGAAGGGACCACCACTTCTGCCACAGTAGCAGAGGATTGCCCAGCACCAGCAACAGTAGAGAGGTGCACCCTAGGGACGAGCGTATGCTATGACGGTCGAGAAGGACGAGCTTGCAGGAGACATAATATCAGGTTCAATTCTTCTCGATTACATTCTTGTATTTGGATTATATGATTCTGGAGCTTCACATACTTTCGTATCTATATCTTATGCTCATATGCATCGTTTATAAGCAGAATCCTTAGATAGGACTTATAAGATCAAGACTGGGAAGGCATTATCCTAGTCAGTAATTTTTTAAAGGACCGAAGGGTTTTATTGGGAGGCCGAGAGTTAAGTGTCTACTTACTCGTAATGCCATTCCCCAGATACGATATTATAATCAGAATGGATTGGTTGAGTATGCACCATGCTACTATAGATTATCGTGTAGGCAGAGTGATATTTTGACCGCTAGGAGAGCCAGAGTTCGAGGTCACCAGAGGAGCAGCAAAGAAGAGCAAGGGCACCTTTTATGGAGCCAGGATGGTAGAGAAGGAGTTGCGATATCCTTTGATAGTGGAGTTCCTTGATGTCTTTCCAGAAGAGTTACCAAGTTTACCGTCAGACAGAGATGTCAAGTTCTATATAGACTTGGTGCGAGACATAGAGCCAATATCACAAAACATCTATAGAGTCAACAACAGCGAGCTGGCGGAGTTGAAGAACAAGGTTGATGAGTTACAGGACAAGGGCTTCATTAAATCCAGTTTATCATCGTGGGGTACTATGGTATTGTTCAAACAGAAGAAGGATAGGTCGGTATGGATGTGTATCGACTACAGTGCTCTGGACATACTTACTATCAAGAACAAATACCTGCTGCCAAGGATAGATGATCTCTTTGATCAATTAAGCGGAGCGAAGGTATCCTCAAAGATAGACTTGAGGTCAGGCTACCACCAGGTGAAAGTAAAGAAAGAAGACATCCCGACGACAGCTTTTTGGACTCGATATGGCCAGTTTAAGTTCATGGTGATGCCATTTGTGTTGACTAATGCACCGACAGTATTCATGAACCTGATGAACAAGGTGTTCCACAGTTCCGTGGATGAGATTAAGAGTTTTTTCGGACTAGTAGGTTACGACAGGAGGTTTGTATAAGACTTTTCCAGGATTGCAGAGCCGATGACTAGGCTGACTAGGAAGGATGTAGATTTTGTTTAGACGGAGGATTTTCAGGCCGTATTTGATGAGCTGAAGAAGAGATTGACGATACCTCCAGTATTGACGTTGCCATCTGGGATATATGGATTCACTATATATAGAGATGCTTCAGGGAAGGGTTTGGGTTACATTCTTCAGCAGTACAGGAAGGTGATTGCATATGCTTCCAGGAAATTATGTCCTCATGAGAAGAACTACCCCACTCATGATTTGGAGTTGTAGCGGTTATCTTTGCTTTAAAGCTGAGGAAATACTATCTGTATGGAGAGCGTGTGGAGATCTTCACCGACCATAAAAGCTTGAAGTACATATTTACACAGAAAGAGCTAAACATGAGATAGAGGAGGTGGTTGGAGTTGATGAAGGACTTTTACATTTTATTGCAGTGCCACCCAGGAAAGGCCAACGTAGTCACCGTTGCCTTGAGCAGGTATCCGATGGCTATGTACTTGACGATAGACAGACACTTTTTAGCCGATATTGAGAGCTTGAGAATTAAGGTGCTAATTCCTGGTATCGAGATTCAAATATGGGGATTGCAGATACATGCCAAGATAATGGACAGAATCAGAGCTATATAGTATGATGATGAGGCTCTGAGGAGTATCGGGGCACAGGTTCGGACAGGATTATCAGAGGACTTCACTATTGCCGGTGATGGATTATTGCGGCACGGTACTAGGATATGTGTGCCAAGCGGGGAGCTGCGCGAGAAGGTTTTACAGGAGGCACATCTCTCTCAGTACTCGATGTTCAGATACCTGAGAGGGGAAGGTATTACACTGTGTAGGTTGGTATATGATACACTAATGAAGGTAGGTATGGTTAGATACTTAATTGTTTAGGTTGAGGTATTGGGTTGGTAGTACAGGAATGCGTAGCAGTAGACTCAATAGTGCACAACAAGGTTTAGTAAAGGAAACCTGGGCATGTAACAAAAGGGGTATTGCAGAGAGGAAGTGAATATGGTACCAGTATAATATTTGAACTGATACAAGTTGGTATCAGTAAGTGGGGACCCATGATATCTAGTGACTCTGTGTATGAATGTGTCTGTGTTGTGTGTGTATCACTGAAAAAGATAATCAGTCAGCGGGAGTTAAGGGGATGGGGGTAATGTAAGGTTGTAAGTTGTGTGACAGTGCATTAGGTGCACTGTCTAGTGCTCCATAGCAGCAGTAGCAGCAAGTTAGTGGGGTCTGTGAGTATTGAATGTGGGTACACTTTAGTTACTTTGTATAGTTGTAGGTAAGTACTTGAACTAGGATGAGCAATAAATTAAGTATTAGATATAGTGTTCAGCTAGTATAAGATAGTGTCCTTAGTTAGTATCTATGAGTTATCATTAGAGTTATAAGTTAGCTTAGATGTTAGTATAATATTAAGTATCAGTATGTTAGTTAGTGTACAGTAGTAAATGTTAGTCAGTTGGTACTAGTTAGATAGTTAGTTATTTATATACTAGTTAGTATATAACACATAGAGTATTTAACCTATAGGTATTAGTGTTATTGGTTAGCTTAGCTAGTTAGAGACCTAAAACCTTAGCTTGAACCTAGAAATTAGTGTAGATGTAGAAATGGCCCAAAAACATCATCCTAGCTAGTTATTCCTGATTATTATTTCACTTCACAACTTAACACAATTACTTTATATTTAGGTCCTTACGACTCCATCTTGGACATCGATCCTCACGCATTGCTCAGGACAACAGGCGAGTATATTCTCTGACAGTCTTCATTATTTTGATCATTACTATGATTCTAGTTGTAGTGTATACTTGATTCAGACACAGCGGATACACGGGCTAGTATCATAGATACCTGTCATAAGAAGTCATGATTGGAATCCATCATACTAGCTTAGGACGAAGAAATATTAGCAAGTTATGTGATCATACCCCACTTTACATGCATCATAGCTCACCCCACATATCACGTAGGGTGTAACCTGACCATTTATATGCCTCATAGCTAGTTATATATGAATATCCTGACTGTTGCACGCATCATAGCTTACCAGATGTTTAGCCTGACCTCACATGTATCATAGCCAATCATATATAACAAGCCTGATCTAGTCCCAAGCCGATCACATAGCAAACTGATATTTCATAACACTTAGCTAGAATTTCTATTCTGTTATTTTAGTACATCTCATTTCTAGCATTCATATATATCTGTTCATTGTTGGTTAGTTCTATATAATGATTATTTGTCTCTCCAGTATTCCTTATCTTCTAGTATTTTCTTATACTGTTTTATAGTTCTTATCAATATAATTGAAATTTCTATTAGTGTTTGTGCTTCGCTCCAATCCGGACTGGATAGCATTTTTTAGAGGATCTCGAGGATTTCTATCCTACCCATTATGGTCTAGGAGTAGATAGTGATTTTATCCCAGAGATTCCAGAGGAGACATTCTTCTTAGAGGAGATACCACCCACAGTTGTTTAGACATCATTTAGGCTATTTTATCTATGTATTAGATTGTTCTAATTTTGAGACTTAGGTTGTATTATGTTGAGACCTATTTATGTTGAGATAGCTAGACCCTAGACTTTTGTTGTTTAAGTTATGTTCTAGACTTATGTCAGAACTTCTTTATATCTTTTCATATCTTGTCGTGCCATTTGCATTCTTATAGTTATTGTGATTGAGTACCTTATGAATTGATGATCATATGCATATTCTTTTCCTCCTTATGGAGTTGAGATCATTGACAGGTTATTTTTGTGAGTTGTGTTAGTAGTATTGAGACATAGACAGTATTCTACCGCCGATGTTGCGGCGTAGGCTGGATGTACCCATGGCTCATTCCCAAATTCTGGGTAAGGGTCGTAACACAACCCCTCACATACCTTCATACACATACTGATACACCTATGTGTATCCAAACCTTTATTGCAGACTCCACCTATTGCTGTAATAAGACTAGCCTTCATAAAATACAGAACACATTTTCATCTTCCATGTCAAAGCTTTTACCTTTTACCAGATCTGCCCTACAAGCCTGCACACATAAGTCACCCAAACCGATCCTCCATCCTTTACTGCAGATAAAGCCTAACCGAGCATACATGATTAATACTCACTGCTGAACAGATGCAGAAATCCCCTATAATCTGTTCAGACCTATAAATCCACTTCCCCCTCACTGCATAAGACTCATCCCTACTGGACCCGCCCATCCCCTTCACTACTTGCTTACTAAAACACCCAACTGTTGGTCATTTTAGTTCAAAAACAACACAACATACCTACACACACAGACTTAATTAGGTGCTAAATTGACTGAACTCGAGCATCCTCATGATCAGTGCACCTAAGCCCCCATACTGCACTATCTAAAGCACACTACTAATACAACAAAAAATCCAAACTAATACTCTAAACTAATTATCCTAACACTCAACTGAATACCTTAGTCCAACCTATTACTACTACTCTCCCCATTGACCAATACATTGCTCTTATTGCACTGAAACCTAAAACCTCCAGTCACAATAATTTTATCAAACTTTCTCACACTGATATACTTGGTTTCAGTTACTCTAATATCCTCACTCTAACAAACTCACAACATAACAACACTCTCAATGGTGCAACACACTCGATCAAGCACACTCCCCATCAATACACTCCCATAATCGTACCATCAATCCATATAAAATACACACACCACAAGCCAAGCCAAATATCCAGAACCTAGTGTGCACTACTAAGACACACAAGATACCCTTGATACCCATGTGATACACCACACTAACACCAAGATATACCACCAAATCACATAGAACAAAAAATAATATAGCATGAAAATAAATAAAAATAGCTATACCTATGCCACAAGAAGAATTTGACACAATGAGACACCAACACCTCTAATTACCCAAATCCTAACCATGCATATCATGGCATATCATGATACGGTCTACACATATCCAATTGTGAACACATATACTATACTAATCCATGAATTAAGCTATAAAAGTACTAATTAGTCATTCCTCAAACACTTGGAAGATCAAATTCGGATTTCTCCAATTTGGCTACAAAATCCACCATAACTATTACAATAGAGGCTTCTAGCATCTACTTCTTCTCTATAGGGGTGTTCTTAGCCATTAGTGGATTCCTAGAGGTCCAATACTATAACCTAACCATGAAATCACAAGAAATAAAAATTTATACCTATTGGGAGTCAGATCCCAATGAAACTTCTCAAAGTGGATACATAAAGATTGAAATGGACACAAACTCCTTAGCAATTACCTCTCCAATGGTTTTCTTGCAATTCTAAGCTTTTAGACCTCCATGGAAAGCTAATTGGTTGGGAATGATTGGATTAGAATAGGAGTAGGTAGGGATTTGGGTTGGATTTGGAAAAAATTACTTTGGGGAAAATGAAGGCTAATGAAGGAAATAAAATAAAATGATTGGATGAACTAACCCTAATGTCACGTCCCACATCCACATGATCAGGGTAAGAGTATGTGGGTACGTCTAGCCTATGTCGCAGTATCGGCGGTAGAATATTGTCTAGGTTATCATTATCTATCTATCTATCTATCTATCTATCATATTAGTATAACCAGTACTACCATGTACTTAATCACAATAATCTAAAAGAAGAATGAATAAGAAAGATGATCAATAACATTCTACAAGGAAAGAAGTAGGCAGGATATGGGAAAAAATACTAACTAGAACTCTACAAAAAATTACCTCAAGTCTATAGGGTAATAGCAGTCCAGTCTAAGACACCATTTTGAGATCCCAAAATGGAAAATACAATAATCACTAAAAAATATTATCCAGTCAGGATTGGAGCAAAGTACACCTCTAGCAGCAGTTCCAATAAATGATAAAGACTATGTAACAGTAAATAGAGAGCATATACAAGATGAATAGAGCATGATAGAAATATACTAGAATAAGGATATAAGGGAAATACATACAAGAGATACTAACGTCATATATAGAATGAAGACATATATCTAAGTGGGTGAGCACTAGTGACAATATGTGATCGTCTTGGGTACTGCTCAAGAACCACGAGCCTGGTTAATCATATGTACGATGTATGAGTAACACTATACAAAAAAAATAAGAACTGTGTGTCACACTCCAGTCCCAAAATATATGGAACCAGGCTACGTGGCATTGGCCAGCTGACACTTCTCCGGGGATATCCCAATTTAATGGATCCTGGCGGAGCGTGCTACGCTGTCCTAAATCTAACAAGTCTGATATCAACAACAGGCAGTGTCTAATCTTATCCATAAACAACAAGTAAATATTGAAATGAAAGACTGGAATATAAGGACATAGTCGAATGACATAGTACAACTAAAATATGTCTGGTGGGAACAAACCCACTACAAATATTGGAGATAAAGTACTTATAGTCTGAAATAAGAGTACTGATAATAAGAGTGACTGAAACAACTGCTAACTAGGTAAGGAGCTCCAGTCATAGGCGGAAGGCCTACCAAGATGATCAGGGGTACTCTGATGGTAAAACCTCCAGCTCCTCGTCAAGAGCAAACCTCGTCTCCACACCTGGCCCGTACACTGTGGGGTAATAGGCCTCGTCTAGATCTGAAAGATAACCAGGTCCTCAGAGGGACATAACAAGATACAATATGCATGCCATATATAGTACTGAATAAAAGTAAAGAGGGTGTGCTAACCATCTAAGTGAATGCAATGTAAGGACAACCTCGGAACGTATAGGTAGGTGTAGGCATAACGTCCAACGTCCTCTAGAGTGTGGTATCTGCAACGTCCATTATTTCGAAGAATGAGGTATCTGTATATATATATAACGTCCAACACTCTAAGGGACGTGGTATCTGCAATGTATATACGTCTGTAACACTCCGTAGAGCGCGGTGTCTGAATATAGGAAATCATCGGGTCTGTGGTTCTTCTGGATACCACAGAGTCCGATAGGTGTATCCAATACGTTTATCAATTGTCCTTCCCGCCCAATTTAGATACGCAAGTCGAATATACGACGTGAGTGTACCGTATCTATATGCCAAGTCTCATCTAACTATAATACTCTAGAATACAGGCTAGTCCGTGATGCATGTCGTACGTACCGATAGCGAATCGGGTACGCAGACCCGCATCCCAATATGAATGTACCATCGTGATACGTGTAAGTATCAAGGTCTAGGAGGATATTAAAATATCCTCACAGTCGAAGGTGAGTCAGCTAGCAACTAGGTTAAGTACACTACTCATTGACGCATTGTCGACTGCACCCGAGTCAATCTCGGACGCACACAGTTTTATGCATACTTGCAACATTTATCATTTAATTTTAACCAGTAAATCAGCAAGGTATACTTGCCTGTCCCGGGTAGCTGCAAAATCTAAAGTTCTGCTCCTGATGCCTCGGTGGTACTGTCCGGCAGTCCTATATATGATATAATAATAACAATATTAGTCGCTACCATAGCACGACTAAGACACACTGCTTGTATCTACGGCTGACACAGGGTCTGGACTGTATATATATATATATATATATATATATATATATATATATATATATATATATATATATATATATATATATATATATATATATATATATATATAGCTATATCAAATATATATATATATATAAATACACTAAATTATAAATAAATATATTCAGATAATATGTAGGTTTAATAGTACCAAGAGATAGTACTTAGGTATTATTAGAAATACACTAATAATTATGTTCATATATATATATATATACATTTAGTAATATATATAAACACATAATACCATATTTATAACTTAATACATAGACCCATATATTACCATACATTTATATGAACAAGTACACAACATAAAATACATATATAATTACATATTCTCATTTTATATTCTAATATTTTTAAATGCACAAAATATGTACACATTTATATACACATATATACATAGTAATATACACAAAATAATGAAATGTATATTAAGAATATGTACACACATATATATATATATATATATATATATATATATATATATATATATATATATATATATATATATATATATATATATATATATATATATATATCTATATATATATACATATATATATATATATATATATATATATATATATATACATATATATATACATACTAGAGGTTTAATACGTATAAGTATTTAATATATAAAATATATTACATATAATATACTTAATCCCAGAAAGTATATTTAAACACAATATATATTATATATTTAATATTCTTCATATAATAAAAATATACATACATACATACATACATACATACATATATATATATATATACATGCTACATATGTATAAGTTTTTAATACGAATATATAATATAAAAATAGTATTATTTTACATATATAATACTAAATCACAGAAATTAAATATTTAAACTATGATTTATATTAAATATATACTATTCTCGTATAATACAATATACATACATACATACATATATATACTTATATATATATATATATATATATATATATATATATACATATATACGAATAGGTATTTATGCACGTACACAAAATACATATAATACTAATTACAATAAATATATATTTATAATAAAGTATTTATACAGGAGGTATATATATACATATATACTTTATAATACAGAAAATACTAATTAATATACTGAATACGTATAAAATACTTAAGCTAACCCAACACTAGTATATAGAACATTGCACATTGAATTACACCTAAAAATACAGATAATAATACATAAAATATTATACCAGATCGACGCTCGGGTCGAGGGCTTCCCGGTGGCTAGCCGTCGACGGCGGGGGTGGCCGGACGGAGCTCCGGCGAAGCTCGGGAAGTCGTCGGCTGCTACAGCAATGGTTTGGCTCGTCGATGCTGCGGGGACGAGGGCAGTCTGCTCCGGCATTGGCCGGGGCTGGGAGTTGACGGGGAGGACGGTGGTTAGCCGTGGAGGAGGTAGGCCAAGTACGGCGGTCGGCGGAGCTAAGGTGGCGGAGCAATCCACGATCGGGTGGTCGGCTGTCAGTGTAGGAAGGAGTGGCCCGAGTTGAGGACGGCGGAGCGGGGGCGGAGTGGTCGTCGGAGACGGTGATAGTAGGTAGGGGGGAGGTCGGCGAAGGGGTCTGGGTCGGTGCGGGGGTCGCCGGATGTGGTGGCTGGCCAGGAGGAGGCGGCTGGTTATGATGGGTTGGGGTAGAGCTCGGCTGGAGGGTTTTGGAAAATATGGTTTGTGTGTTGGTTTTCTTGGGTTGTGTGCCAATACAAGTAATGTAACTTAATGTATAAGTAGGTGAGAGAGTGGAGGGGGCTGCCTAGGATTAGGGCCGGCTGGACATTATTTTTTGGGAGTTGGGGATGTCCATCATAATGAGGGGAGGGCTAGGAATGTAGCATTTTGAATGAAGGGCCATGATATGCCCTTCATAAAGGGGTACAAGTACACTAGGAATGGGGGAAAAATTAATGGATACGGTTAGGGAATGACAATTTCTTTCTCCATGATGTTGGGCCAATGAGAGGGGGCACCTCATTGCAATTTTACAAAAAGGCCCCTGAACAATTTGGTATTTGCACAATTTCTAAAATTGGGGATTTGATGTAAACAAACACCATATTTGGTGTTCTTCATTGGGCTAGGATGGTGTATGGTGTTTTGTATGAGGCTTGTGGGTGTGGGTGTGGATTTGGGTTGGAGTTGGGTCTAATTTAATTGAGGTTAGGTCACCACGTTAATTAATTCATAATTAATGCACCGGGTGTCTCTAATTTAATTTAACAAGAACCGGGGGTCTAAATTAGGTTGGACAATGGTCATTAGTGTGGTAGGTTCAGTATACAATAATGTCATGATCTGGGTTGGTCAAATTGGATCGAGATGGGGTCTCAATTTCGATTGGAACGGACAACGAACGTAATTACGCAATTTATTTAATTTGCGTACGGACGTTTGTAACGACTTTTGTGCGACTAAAATCAGGCACGAAAATAAGTATCTAGGGTTTGTTCAAGGTTCAATATGATAGGTTAGCATATCTAAGCCAGGTATGTAGAAATTGTTTTAGGGTAACAGCTAGGGTAGTATCCTAAAACAATAAATCATTGCACAGGTATTATAATACTATATAATAAATCTTAATTATATCTAGTTAACCCTAATTAGGCTATTTGAATTAATTAACCCTAATTTCTGGTCGAGGGGGTTTACAACATACCCTCCTTTGAGCATTTCGTCCTCAAAATTAAAAACAGACATATAGAAAACTATTGAATGAAATAAATACTATCACATACCTAGTCCTTCGAAGAGATGGAGAAAGCGTTGCTGAATATCGTCCTCTCGTTCCCAGGTTGATTCACCTGGTGCGTGATGCCTCCATGCGACACGAACTAGAGGGATAGTCTGGCCTCGCAGTACCTTCTCGCTTCGATCTAGGATCTCTACCGGCTCCTCCTGGTATGACAAGCTTGGACCAACGGTGATCTTCGAGTGGTCAAGCACGTGACTCAGATCCGGTATGTACCTCCTCAGCTGAGATACATGGAAGACATCGTGAACTCCTTCCAGTGTCTGTGGTAAGGCCAATCTGTAAGCAACTTCTCCGACGCGCTCTAGCACATCGAAGGGTTCGATGTACCTCGGACTCAGCTTTCCTCTGCCTCCAAATCTGATGGTTCCTCTGGTAGGTGAAATCTTCAGGAACACATGTTCTCCAACCTGGAACTCTAGGGGTCGTCGATGCACATTAGCCCAATGCTTCTGCCTGTCCTGTGCTGCTCGTAGATGCCCTTGGATCTTCTTCACCTTCTCCACTCTACGGATGACCAACTCTAGCCCTAGAATCTGCCTCTCGCCTGCATCGCTCCAACATACTGGTGAACGGCACTTCCTACCATACAATGCCTTATAAGGAGCCATCTGGATGCTCGCCTGATAGCTATTATTGTTGGAAAATTCGACCAAGTGCAAATGGTCCTCCCAGGAACCGCTGAAGTCAAGTATGCATGCCCTCAACATATCCTCCAGCGTCTGAATGGTGCGCTCGGATTGGCCATCTGTCTGCGGGTGGTACGAAGTACTGAACTTAAGGCGGGTACCAAGACTCTCTTGCATACTCCTCTAAAAGTACGATGTGAACCTCGTATCCCTGTCAGACACGATACTGACTGGCACTCCATGTAATCATACAATCTCCCTCATGTACATGTCTGCCAAGACTTCCGTAGATTGCCCAACCCTGAAGGGTAAAAAGTGGGCAGACTTGGTGAGTCTATCTACGATTACCCATACCGCATTGCGACCACTAGGACTCCTCGGGAAACCCGTGACAAAGTCCATGGTGATGTGCTCCCATTTCTACTCCGGTATCGGGAGCGGTTGAAGTAATCCGGCAGACCTCTGATGTTCAGCCTTGACTTGCTGACACACCAGATACTTAGCCATGAAGCGGGCTATCTCTCTCTTCATCCCGTGCCACCAGTAGTACTGCCTCATGTCTCGGTACATCTTCGTGCCTCCTGGATGAATAGAGTAAGTTGAACTGTGCGCCTCCGTTATCAGCTCCTAGCGTAGCTCTCCATTCAGAACATAGAGACGATCTCCACATCTCAAAGTCCTGTCCTTGTGTATATGCAGTCCCGTCTGTATTCCAGCCTCTGTCCTCTGTCGAAGCCTCTGAAATCTGGCGTCCGTCGGCAAAGCAGCCTTGATTCTCTCCACCAATATTGATTGCACCTGGAAACTTGACATCTGGCCGTCTACTCCGGGCATGACGACTTCGATATCCAACTGTTCTAGATCTCTCAACAGATGTTGTTGGGTAGTCAGAAAAATGCTATGGGCTTCCTACTTAAAGCATCGGCTACTACATTAGCCTTTCCCGGATGGTACTGCAGCTCAATCTCGAAGTCCGCCATCACTTCGAGCCAACGTCTCTGCCTCTGGTTTAGGTCCTTCTATGTATAGATGTACTTCAGGCTCTTGTGATCGGTGAATATCTCCACGCGCTCTCTGTACAGGTAGTGCCTCCAAAGCTTCAAAGCAAATATCACTGTGGCAAGCTCCAAGTCGTGGGTAGGATAGTTCTTCTCACGGGTCCTCAACTGCCTAGAGGCATAGGCCACAACCTTCCCATGCTGTATCAAGACGCATCCTAATCCTTTCCCGGATGCATCGCTATAGATCACGAATCCTCCGGGTCCAGAAGGTATGGTCAAGATAGGTGCTGTAGTCAGACGCTTCTTCAGCTCATCGAATGCCGTCTGACACTCCTCTGTCCAGGTGAACTCCTGATCCTTGCGGGTCAAGCGGGTCATCGGCTCTGCGATCCTTGCGAAGTTCTCTACGAACCTCCGGTAATATCCGGCAAGTCCTAGGAAACTCCTCACCTTCGAGACGTTGGTAGGGGTCGGCCACGTCTCTACTGATAAAATCTTCGCGGGATCTACTGAAATGCCATCTTTCGAGATAACGTGTCCAAGAAATGTGACACGATCTAGAAGAAACTCGCACTTACTCATCTTGGCATAAAGCCTCTCTCGTCTCAGCTTCTCTAGCACTAGCCTCAAGTGCTCCCCGTGCTCCTCGTGGCTCTTCGAATACACCAAGATGTCATCGATGAAGACTACCATGAACTGGTCCAGATACTCATAGAAGACTCGGTTCATCAGGTTCATAAACACAGCTGGCGCATTTGTCAATCCAAAAGGCATCACTAGGAACTCATAGTGACCATAACGAGTCCTAAATGCTGTCTTTGGAATGTCCTCCCTTCGGACCTTTACCTGGTGATAGCTCGATCTCAAGTCGATCTTCGTGAACACCACTGCTCCTGTCAGCTGGTCGAACAGATCGTTGATTCGCAGTAGAGGGTACTTGTTCTTAATAGTCAGAGCACTAAGGGCTCTGTAATCAATGCACATCCGGAATGTCCCATCCTTCTTTGGTACAAACAGCACTGGTGCTCCCCAGGGTGATGTACTAGGACGGACGAATCCCTTAATCTGCAACTCCTCTAGCTGTAGTTTCAGCTCGTCAAGCTCCTTCTTCGCCAACCGGTTCACATTTGATGATACCGGTGCTGCTCCAGGTATTAGCTCAATGGTGAACTCTACCTCTCTATCAGGCGATAGGCCTGGCAACTCCTCTAAAAAAACATCCTCGAACTCTGCAACAATTTCTGGGGGTGCCGTCTCCATCGCCATGTAAGCTCCAGCTGCGTGTCCTACTCCTCGCTCGATGGTGCCTCGCATGAATTCGAACTCCGGGTGTCCTGGCAGTCTAAAAGTAATGCTACCCTTCTGGCAATCTAGTACGGTATTGTACTGGCTTAACCAGTCCATGCCCAGAACTACATCGAAAGCTGGCATTGGGAGTACTAACAATCGCGCTCTAATCTCCCTACCACAAACTACTACCGAGCACGTTCTAATGGTGCTGGTAACCGGTACGATGCCTCCTCCGGTAAGTATTCTCCAACTCTTAGGTAAGGGGGAAGTTGCTACTTTATGCATTACTACGAAGCTACTAGATATAAATGACAGTGTAGCTCCAGAATCAAACAGTACAGTTGCAGGTAATGATGCAACTAGAATTGTACCTGTAATAGCCTCTCCTTCTGGTTCCTCCTCGATAGAGGCTAAGGTAAAGGTTTGCCCGCGCCTCTGCTCTCCTGCCTGCTGTCGGGCCTGGTTGAAGTGTGCCTCCTGTGGGACCAAGGGTGGTCCTCTCTCTTTCCTCCGGTAGCTGGTGGACGCTGACCTCCTGCTGGGGGTAGGATCCTCAAAGGTGGTGCTGCTGGCCTCTACCCAGTCTGGGGTGCTACATCTCTGCACTGGGGGCAGTCTCTAGCAAGGTGCTAGCTGGCTCCATAGACCATGCAGAGCCCGAGCATCTTTCGGCAGTCTCTGATGACGTGTCCCCTCTTGCCATAGAAGTGACAGGTCAGAAGCTCCTTTTGCTGGTACGACGCTGTCCTCTGCTGCGCCTGCGCTCCTGGACGGTGGATCAGTCCTCCTGCTCCTTGTTGGGTTCTGGCTGGTACGTTCATGCTGGAACGTCTCGCTCCTCCGCCTATAGTCTCCTGGATCCTCGCCTCTGATAGGACCTCTTCATAAGAGATCCTCGCCTGGGTAGTGGTGTACCTCTGCAGCTCGTGAGAGAGTCCATGGTGGAATCTCCTGGCCTTCTCCAGGTTATTGGGGATCAGGGATACACCGAATCGGCTGAGTCTGCTGAACTCTTCGTCATAGGCGTCCACAGTCAGGTTCCCCTGCTCCAGGTGCAGGAACTGAGAGTACAGGGCGTTCCTCACTATAGTTGGGAAATACTTCGTGTTGAAGTATTCCAGAAATTCTGCCCAAGTCTGTTGTCTGCCGATACTGCTCTCCATAGAGTTCCACCAGTGATGGGCGTTGCCTGTGAATTGGGCCCTCACCGCGGTCATCCAGAGGTCAGGGTATAGCTGCGAACCCTCTAACTGCATCTCAGTGTTGGAGACCCAGTCTAAGATCTTCTCTGCCGTCTCCTTGCCCGAGAAGGTTCCCGGGCCCATCTGTCTGAAGCCTCGTACCGTTCCCGCTTGCTGGACAGGTGCAGGTGCTGGTGCTGCTGCTTGGGCAGGTGCCCTCTCCAGTACTGCCATCAGGCCCTGTCTCAGGGTCTCCGTCTGTTGCCACTGGGCCTGCATCATCATCTGGAAGAACTGCATCATCTGGGGCTGTCCCTCCGTTGGTGGCATCTGAGGTGGAAACGGTTGAGGTGGAGGAAGAGATTCCTCCGGCTGTCTCCTTGGTGTCTCCTCGGGTGCCGGCCTCTCATACTGCGGCATCGGTGTCGCCCTCGAGGTCTGCCCCTCGAAGTACTGCCTTGGGATCGTCTGCGATGTCTGGCCCTCTGGCTGCTGCATTCCTTCGTCGGGAGAGACCTGATGCCAGTGCATCATCGGGGCCTGAGGGATCACCTGTGCCTCTGGCTGAGGCTGCTCTCTGGGTGGTCCCTGAGTCGTATCCTCCCTCGGTGCTGCAGGTGGCACTATGGCACCAAGTATCTCACGTCTACTACGAAGGTTTATCTCGCTGTAAGAGATAGAACGATATTAAAAGAGTATAGAATCAATCAAACAGGATGCAGATATATTTTTTTTAAGTACGGAAGAGGTTCAAAGGCGTAATCAAGTGGATGAGACCTAGTAATTTCTATCCTATTGCAGGCTCGCTGGGCACGTTGCCATACCACAAGCGATAAATATTTAATATTACAGACCTGCATGGGCCACCACTAAAACCATGTCACGCAACAGTCCCAAAATATATGGAACTAGGCCACGTGGCATTGGCCAGCTGACACATCTTCTAGAATATCTCAATTTAATGGATCCTGGTGGAGCGTGCTACGCCGTCCTAAATCTAACAAGTCTAATATCAATAACATGCAGTGTCTAATCTTATCCACAAACAATAAGTAAATACTGAAATAAAAGACTGGAATATAAGGACATAGTCGAATGACATAGTACAACTGAAATATATCTGGTGGGAACAAACCCACTACAAATATTGGAGATAAAGTACTAATAGTCTGAAATAAGAGTACTGATAATAAGAGTGACTAAAACAACTGCTAACTAGGTAAGGATCTCCAGTCATAGGCAAAAGGCCTACCAAGATGATCAGGGGTACTTTGATGGTAAAACCTCTATCTCCTCGTCAAGAGCAAACCTCGTCTCCACACCTGGCCCGTACACTATGGGGTAATAGGCCTCGTCTAGATCTGGAAGATAACCAGGTCCTCAGAGGGACGTAACAAGATACAATATGCATGTCAGATATAGTACTGAATAAAAGTAAAGAGGGTGTACTAACCATCTAAGTGAATGCAATATAAGGACAACCTCGGAACGTATAGGTAGGTGTAGGCATAACGTACAACGTCCTCTAGAGTGTGGTATCTGCAATGTCCATCATTCCGAAGAATAAGGTATCTGTATATATATATAACGTTCAACACTCTAAGGGACGTGGTATCTGCAATGTATATACGTCCGTAACACTCCGTAGAGCGCGGTGTCTGAATATAGGAAATCACCGGGTCTGTGGTTCCTCTGGATACCACGGAGTCCGATGGGTGTATCCCATACGTTTATCAGTTATCCTTCCCACCCAATGTAGATACGCAAGTCGAATACACGACGTGAGTGTACCGTATCTATATGCCAAGTCTCATCTAACTATAATACTCTAGAATACAGGCTAGTCTGTGATGCATGTCGTACGTACCGATAGCGAATCGGGTATGCGGACCCGCATCCCAAAATGAATGTACCATCGTGATACGTGTAAGTGTCACGGTCTAGGAGGATATCAAAATATCCTCACAGTCGAAGGTGAGTCAGCTAGCAACTATGTCAAGTACACTACTCATCGACGCATTGTCGACTGCACCTGAGTCAATCTCGGACGCGCACAGTTTTATGCATACTTGCAACATTTATCATTTAATTTTAAGCAGTAAATCGATACTTGCCTGTCCCGAGTAGCTACGAAATCCAAAGTCCTGCTCCTGATGCCTCGCACGACTAAGACACACTGCTTGTATCTACAGCTGACACAGGGTCTGGACTGTATATATATATATATAGGTATATCAAATATATATATATAAATACACTAAATTATAAATAAATATATTAAGATAATATGTAGGTTTAATAGTACCAAGAGATAGTACTTAGGTTTTATTAGAAATACACTAATAATTATGTTCATATATATATATATATATATATATATATATACACATTTAGTAATATATATAAACACGTAATACCATATTTATAACTTAATACATAGACCCATATATTACCATATATTTATATGAACAAGTACACAACATAAAATACATATATAATTATATATTCTTATTTTATATTCTAATATTTTTAAATGCACAAAATATGTACACATTTATATACACATATATACATAGTAATATACACAAAATAATGAAATGTATATTAAGAATATGTACACACACACACACACACATATATATATATATATATATATATATATATATATATATATATATATATATATATATATATATATATACATACATATATATATGCATACTAGAGGTTTAATACGTATAAGTATTTAATATATAAAATATATTACATATAATATACTTAATCCCAGAAAGTATATTTAAACATAATATATATTATATATTTAATATTCTTCATATAATAAAATATACATACATGCATACATACATACATACATTCATACATACATACATACATACATACATACATACATACATATATATATATATATATATATATATATATATATATATATATATATATATATATATATATATATACATACATGCTACATATGTATAAGTTTTTAATACCAATGTATAATATAAAAATAGTATTATTTTACATATATAATACTAAATCACAGAAATTACATATCTATACCATGATTTATATTAAATATATACTATTCTCGTATAATACAATATACATACATACATATATATACTTATATATATATATATATATATACATATATACGCATAGGTATTTATGCACGTACACAAAATACATATAATACTAATTACAATAAATATATATTTATAATACAGTATTTATACAGGAGGTATATATATACATATATACTTTATAATATAGAAAATACTAATTAATATACTAAATACGTATAAAATACTTAAACTAACCCAACACTAGTATATAGAACATTGCACATTGAAATACACCTAAAAATACAGATAATAATACATAAAATATTATACCAGATCGACGCTCGGGTCGAGGGCTTCCCGGTGGCTGGCCGTCGACAGCGGGGGTGGCCGGACGGAGCTTCGGCGAAGCTCGGGAAGTCGTCGGCTGCTACAGCAATGGTTTGGCTCGTCGACGCTGCAGAGACGAGGGTGGTCTGCTCCGGCGTTGGGAGGAGGTAGGCCAAGTACGGCGGTCGATGGAGCTAAGGTGGCAGAGCAATCCACGATCGGGTGGTCGGCTGTCAGTATAGGGAGGAGTGGCCCGAATTGAGGACGGCGGAGAGTGCGGCGGCTGTGGGCGGAGTGGTCGTCGGGGACGGTGGTGGTAGGTAGGGGGGAGGTCGGCGAAGGTGTCTGGGTCGGTGCGGGGGTCGCCGGACGTGGTGGCTGGCTGGGAGGAGGCGGCGGGTTGTGATGGGTTGGGGTAGAGCTCGGTTGGATGGTTTTGGAAAATAGGGTTTGTGTGTTGGTTTTCTTAGGTTGTGTGCCAATACAAGTGATGTAACTTAATGTATAAGTAGGTGAGAGAGTGGGGGGGCTGCCTAGGGATTAGGGCTGGCTGGACATTGTTTTTGGGGAGTTGGGGATGTCCATCATGATGAGGAAAGGGCTAGGAATGTAGCATTTTGAATGAAGGGGCATGATGTGCCCTTCATAAAGGGGTACAAGTACACTAGGAAGGGAGAAAAAATGAATGGATACGGTTAGGGAATAACAATTTCTTTCTCCATGATGTTGGGCCAATGAGAGGGGGCACCTCATTGCAATTTTATAAAAAGGCCCCTGAATAATTTGGTATTTGTAAAATTTCTGAATTTGGGGATTTGATGTAAACAAATACAATATTTGGTATTCTTCATTGGGCTAGAATGGTGTATGGTGTTTTGTATGAGGCTTGTGGGTGTGGGTGTGGATTTAGGTTGGAGTTAGGTCTAATTTAATTGAGGTTAGGTCACCACGTTAATTAATTCATAATTAATGCACCGGGTGTCTCTAATTTAATTTAACAAGAACCGGGGGTCTAAATTGGGTTGGACAAGGGTCATTAGTGTGGTAGGCTCAGTGTACAATAATGTCATGATCTGGGTTGGTCAAATCGGATCGAGATGGGGTCTCAATTTCGATTGGAACGGACAACGAACATAATTACGCAATTTATTTAATTTGCGTACGGACGTTTGTAACGACTTTTGTGCGACTAAAATCAGGCACGAAAATTAGTATCCGGGGTTTGTTCAAGGTTCAATATGATAGGTTAGCATGTCTAAGCCAGGTATGTGGAAATTATTTTAGGGTAACCGCTAGGGTAGTATCCTAAAATAATAAATCATTGCACAGGTATTATAATACTATATAATAAATCTTAATTATATCTAGTTAACCCTAATTAGGCTATTTGAATTAATTAACCCTAATTTATGGTCGAGGGGGTTTACACCGTAGGATATGATCACATATCTACACTACATACTCCCCGCCCCAACTGGTATAGTGGATCTAATCCATGACATGCTATGACACGGGATTCCATGAGAAGGGCACAAATCCTCTCATGAGTCAGTGTCCATACATGTATAAGAATAATGGACTCGCACAAGAAATACATCAGAAACTACCAAGAATAACTGTTATGACCCGCACCCGGATATTCGGGCATGAGTACTTGGGTATTCCCAGCTTTACCGCAATATCGGTGGTAGAACGTTGTCTGGGTCAATTTTAACTAACTAACATCTCAACAATATAAATATGATACATGTCAATCATCTCAACTCTAAATAGAGGAACAATATGGTATCTCACAGATGTAACTAAACTCAATCATAATACAAACTAAGGAAGATAGAGCACTAATGGAATAACGAAGAAAAGAATGAAGATATAATCCACAAGTCTGAAATAATATACATGCCATGAATCTCCATGAAGTCTAATACAAATCCATCAGAATAACTAAACCTCCTCGGGATCTACAACTAAGTCCTCCTGGTCTACAGGAGTATCCTCTATAGGTAACCCCTCATGTGGTCCGTAAAATGTGGGACACTGATCTATGAGCCAATCATCTAGAAAAATATATCCAGTCAGGATTAGAGGAAAGTACATACCTCTGAAAGTAGTTTTAATAACATAATCGAGCATATAAAATAGATAATAGAAAAGAATACAGAATAACTAAATGTATGAATGAAATGAACAAGAGGAAATAGGTAATATATTGGAATAGAGAACAATAATATAAATATCTGCAACATGAAGAAATAGCTGAAATCTAACTAATGTAACTTAGAATACAAGTTCATTATGTGATCAGTTTGGGTTGAATATGATCAATAAGGTAAGTCCATTACAAGTGTTGTAAGTAATCGATATGTACACGAATAATAATGGGGCTTTGATCACATAATCAACTTCTACTCCTCCATCCCCAACTAATACCAATGGATCCAATAATGACACGTTACGAACACAAAAATGATCACTGAACACGAACAGTGGGTGTATACGAATATAATCACACTGAACACGAGCAATGTGTGTGTACACGAATAAGCATACTGAATACGAGCAGTGTGTGAACACAAAATATAATAATCAATACCCAATACACACGATGAAATACATATACAGGAGTACCCACTGAACACGGTAGGGGATAACATCACCTGAAGGGATCCATGTACTTTCAGTCCGTTAAACTACTATGTCGGAATTAAGTTTACAGTTCTAGAACATGAGATATATACACTATTATGAATTAAAAACTAACAGAAAAATATACTTGCCTGAAGTCCTGAGCAAGGTGTATCTCTCGATGCCCAAGATGGTATCACACAAACCTAAATATGGTATGTCACATCAATATAAGATTTTTGGAATAAAAATAAGTTAAACTAATGCAATCCTAGGTCATAAAGCCATTTCTAAGTCAAAACTGTCAAACTAGGTCAAACCGGCTATTTCTTGGTCGTATGAGTCCAACTCTAGGATACTAGGTCCAAATACTATAAAACTAAGCCACATTAGCTACGCTAAGAAACTAGGACACACACAAAATATCATATCATAGGATAAGTAAGTTTTTAATATAAAAATAGTAATTTATATATATGTACAAGGTAATACATATAGTACCTTAGCTAATTAATGCAAATATGATACCTTGGCTTTGAACCAAAGCGTATCCTACTACCTACACACCCATCTCGGTACTCAAATCCAAAACCTTGAGTATCGATCCATTACCTGGACATTACCTTGGTATCCCAAGGTAATTCAAATCCTAGTGCATAGCTAATATATAGCAAATATCCAAATACTAACTATATGCTAACCATACTAACTATTAAATGCTACTAACTACTAACATATATTATATACTAATACATAGATACATATACCTACATAATAACTTACTACCAATACACAAATACATAGATACATATAGTATAATAGCTACTAGGCTAACCATTATCCATATCTAACTAACTATTATACTAAACTAATAGCTAGCATTAATACTAACTAACTGAACACACCTATCTATCTAAATATTAACTATCCTCAAGAAACTAACTAACCCACTGAACCCATGCCTTGTTGCAACTGTGCACAAATACCCAGTTGTTGTGCACATGCTGCAGTAATATGCTGTGCACTTTGATCTTGCAAAGACTGCTGCTAGTGCTCGAGCTGCTCACTGCAGTTGAAGTACCTTGCTGCTCTGCTTGCAGGCTGTAGCTCCCTGCCTCAGAGTTGCTGCTGTGCTTCACAATGCCTACTGCATACTATTTTTGCTGCAGTGGAAGATCCATGTTGATGAACTGCTCACTGCCCATGCCCTCTGCTGCACCTGTACAGTGCTTTCGATGATGCACACTGCCTGATGTATGCTACAGTGAGGCTATTGCAGTGGCTCTTGATGCAGGAAGTTTGCTGTGAAGTTGTTACACCAATTGCTGGGTGAAGTGGAACATGCTGCTTGCTTCAAGCAGCTGAATGCATGTTGTTGAATTGCTACTGCTCTTTGTTGTATTGCTGAAGGGCTTCAGTTGTTGGCTTACTATTATAGGAAGCTGTAGTATTGTTGCACACTATCTTGCTCAGTGCATTTATGCACTTGCTGTACACTGTTCAGTGCTCCTTGCCTGCACAGTTGGCTCGCCCTTCTTCCTACACTACACAGTGCAAACTGCTCTCTGTTTGTTTGTTGTTACCACTGTCCCGAGCCCTTTCAACACATCCACATATCCAATGTACACACACACATACAAATACATACTTACCTATATATGTATCAACCTATATATATATATATATATATATATATATATATATATATATATATATATATACACACACTATTATCTCTATACATATATATATATATATATATATATATATATATACATACACACACAAAAGTCACATAGAATTGAGGGGCAATGAAACAAACACGTGGAGTGCACCACACCCGTATCACACTTATTCTATGATACGCTTGCGATACGACTCCAACACACAACCAAACGTATCCCGAAGGACACAAACAAGTCTAAAATACTAATTATGTATGATACAAAGAATAATTAAATTAACTATTTGTTCGTGTCAAGAAGTGATATGCATAAATCCCTGTGTCGGAGGAAAACCCCCCAAAATAACCTGTATCGTAAAATTGACGGGATACGGCCTACACGTATCCAATTATAGACACGACACTAGTCACATACAAGCAAACATATGTCAATTTAGTCTAATTGACCAATTGACAAATATCACATGTGCCAATCTCGGAATTCTCCCAAAATTGATACCAAAACACACATACTTCCTCCATAGGTCTCCTATGAAGCTAATTTCAATTCCTATGGGTAGTCTATGCATGTGTGGTGGTTTCTTATGGTTAAATATTAGATTTAGAGTCTACTAAGAGAAAAAACTAAAATATACCTTTTGGGAGAAGGATTTCCAATAAAAATTCCCAAATGATGAATGTATCCTCCTCCTTGTAGATCCTTGCTTCCTCCTTGTAGATCCTTATTGTAGTATCCTCCAATAAAGAATAGGAAAATAATTTAAGAAGAAATTGAATAGGGAATGGTGAGAGAATGAAGAAATTGGAAAGGGATAAAAATCTAGATCTAAATAGAAATGGAAAATGAGAAGAGAGAGTCGCCCTCCTCCTAAAGGTGGCCGGCCTTAACCCCTCTCCCAAGATATTGTAAAATAACCAAAATACCCCTTGGTTCCTCTCATGAAGAAAATAATTAAGGAGGGAAGATTCTAGTCTAATGGTTTCACTAATTAATTCATCCTCCTAATGAATGGGCCTAATTATTGGGCTCAAACTAAACTAAAATAAATGTTGGATTCATGCATCTAAACTAACTAGTTAGGTCTACTACATAAGTCAAAAAATAAATTCTACATCTAACAATCAATAAATAATACAATAAATATATTTACACATGCATAATATTTAATATAATAATCTTAAAATAAAATACTCTTGTCAAATTACCAAACGACCCTTAATTGAAAAAGTGAGGGTGGCAATCCTACCCACCTTAGAAAATTTTTGTCCTCAAAATTAAGGAAGAACTAACTACCAAAAGCAATCAATACAATACAAGAAGTATTATACCTCACGGCTCGAACAAATATGGATATTGCTCACGTATCTCGGCCTCTCGCTCCTAAGTACTCTCTCCTGGCGAGTGATACCTCCATGCGATGCACACCAAAAGAATTGTCTGGTTCCTCAGCACCTTCTCTTTCTGATCCAGAATCTCAACTGGCTACTTTGGATAGCTAAGAGTAGGGTCCACCTCTATCTACGAGTGATCTAACACATGGCTAGTGTCACGACCCGCACCCGGTATAGGGGCACGAGAGCGTGGGTACGTCCAGCCTATTACAGTAATACTATACAACTAACACCTGTCAATGATGTCCATTTCCATAAGGAGGTCAATATACATCTCACAATAATCTCACAAGTAACTCAATCACAACAACTATAAGGCACGATAAAAGATAAAAGGAAATGACATAGTTAAACACCATGTCTCAAACATAAAGATAAATCACAGTCTAGCTGTCCAACACAAGTCTCCAATTAAATTTAACATAAGTCTAAACATAAACTGAAATAACCTTCATAAGTCTCAAGCATAAATACTATCTAGATTGTTGTAGGCAATGTCTCATCTAGAAGTATAGTCTCCTCTAGGATCTCTGGTACATAGTCTGCATCTATACTTGGTCCGTAGTGCGTGGTACAGAAATCCTCAAGATTCTCAGAAAAAAATATCCAGTCAGGAATGGAACAAAAATACACCTCAAATAGCAGTTCCACATATATTGACAAAAACTATAATACAGTGTAAAGAAATACAAGACAGAATGAAATACTGGCCATGAGAAATACTGGAACAAGTACTGGAACATCATCATCAATATGCATCTGACAAGGAATAGAACTACAAGTGTACACAAGTACAAAGAACTGGTATATAAGTGTGTATAATAACAACAACTAGAACATATGGAAATACAAGATAAATCTATCAAGATACATGTCAAGAAATCACTAAGTGTGTGAAACATTAGTATATCATGTGATCGGCTTGGGACTATATGACTCATTACATGGATTAGCAATCATCCCCAACAGGTCGGGCTAACCAGATATAACAGCGATGAGGCATGTAAGGGTAAGGCTGCACCGACGTGAGATATGGGTGAGCTAATGCTGCATGTAAAGTTGGGTATGATCACATAAACTACTCATATTTCCCCATTTTTCCCAACTAGTACGATGGATTCCAATCATGACTCCTCGTGACAGGTCTCAATGATGCCAACTCGTGTAAAGAACAGTGTCAGAGTCATGTACGCTATACAACAAAAATTATAGAGATAATCAACATAATAGAAACTGTCAGAGAATGTACTCGCCTGTGTTCCTTAGCTGGCAATACCACTGTCTGGGTTCCAAGGTGTCGTCTGAATGATCCAACAGTCCTATAGACATAGCATATAATACAATACTTCATCAGACAATACTCTAGCACACAATCAACATAATGATCTCAACAGGCTACACTAGGGGTGGTCACGTCTGTCGTTGTTGTGCATAACAGACAGTCAATAATATGGTCTTGCCAGTACGTCGGTGTACATATGACAGTCTGCTAACATACCACATGGTCACAGGTCAATGTAACTACGGGGTTTCCGTGGTTACATTCAAGTCATCTAGGGCATATATTATATAGTACATACTATGACTAACGTATCTCGTAGTACTAATTAATTACACAATTAATAGATATTCATATGTTTATACTTAATTCAATTCATACGATGCACATTTCTATATACGTATGTATTATGCTGATTGATAATTATACGGTTCATAGGCATCTGCATTAATATTCATTAATTATGATTATAATACACGTATTTATATACTAGGGAATACCTATACACTACTTATACGTATGTATATAGATATTAGCAGGGAACATATAATATACATACCAATATACCAATACGCATGCAAATACGTATATACATACGTCCTTATAGTTATATATATATCACAAGAAATGACGAAAACGTGGACAGGAGCGAACCTGCACGCGGCACGATGATGAGGACGATGATATCAACGATCAGGGGGTGGTCGGTCGATTAAAGTGGTGTTGACGAGCGGCGGGGTACTCGGCGTCGATAGCAGCAGGTCGCGACGGCTCCAGGCGAACGCAGTCGGGCTTGGTTCAGCGTTCAGCGGGTTCGACGCAGCATTCAGCGGGTTCGACGCAGCATTCAGGCGGGTTCGACACGACGTTCAGGCGAGTTCGATGCGGCGTTCAGGCGGGGCAGCGTCCAGGCTCGGTGGCAACAGGTCCTGCGCTCGGGGACAGCGGGTCCTGCGCTCGGGGTCAGCGGCTGTTCGGCGCTCGGGATCAGCGGGTCCTGCGCTCGGGGACAGCGGGCTGTTCGGGGGTTCGACAAGGAACAGTAAAGTCGGGGGTCAGAGATGGTCAGCTGGTGTATTAGGTTTTGATTCAGAAGGAAATAGGGAAGCAATACTTATGTATATATATGTAATCATAGTAGACTTTGGGTTGACCTAGAATTAGGTCTGGTCAAGGCCTTCTTGGGATTGGGCTTTCATATGGATATTACAATGGTTGGAATTTTAATTAATAAAGAAATTGCTAGAATGCTTTGGTTAGATGGTCTGAGGCCATGGTTCAGGGAAATTGAGGTTATATTACACACTTCCAAGAATTTATGGAATTTACACCTAAAAGAGAATTTGGGTTGATTTACGTATCGTCCAACGGAATGGATACGTCAATGTACTCTTGCACCAAGGTGTCTAAACAATAAAAAGTTGTACAAGTTTGACTTATGAATCAATTTAATAAAAGTGAATACAAGTGGTGTTCTGAAATTCGAAATGACGGTAAGGTGCAACAAAATAAAGTCACAAAAATTAAGAATAATCAATTATCATGCAGTCATTTACTCATTAATTACGAAAAGACGAAAATACCCCTAATCCAAAAAGTGGGGGTGACAAGTCTACCCTCATTAAAGAATTTTGTCCTCGAAATTTAAAATGACTAACACAAGAAAAAGTAATCAATTAATGAATTATACCTCAAGTCTCGAAGAGATATGGATACCGCTCGCGCATTTCGTCCTCTCTCTCCCAAGTTGATTCTCCTGGAGAGTGGTTTCTCCATGCAACACGAACCAAGGAAATAGTCTGGTTCCGCAATATCTTCTCTCTACGATCCAAGATCTCCACCGGTTGTTCAGGATAGCTGAGTGTCGGTCCAACTTCGATCTCCGAGTGATCTAATACGTGACTAGGATCTGTCACATACCGTCTCAGCTGTGACACGTGGAATACGTTATGCACTCCATCTAGAGCAGGCGGCAAGTCTAGTCTATAGGCCACTGTACCGATCCTTGCAAGAACACTGAAGGGCCCGATGTATCATGGACTAAGCTTTTCCTCCTCTGCCGAAATGAATCATGCCCCGTGTCGGAGAAATTTGTAGGAACACCAAATCACCAACCTAGAACAACGATCTTAACATGCAACCTAAACAAAGCAATCACAAACCCAACAAAATAAATCAAAACAATACCTGAAACTCTAGGGGTCTACGGTGACTATCTGCCCAATGCCTCTGTCTGTCCTTCGCCACTCGCAGTCTGTCTCTGATAAGTTTTACCTTTTCTGCTGCATCCACGACCATTTCTGGTCCTAACAAGGCTCTTTCTCCAATATCATCCCAAGATAAATAGGTACGACACCTCCATCCATATAAAGCCTCGAATGGTGACATCTCAATGCTGGCCTGGTAGCTGTTGTTGTAAGCAAACTCTACTAAGTGTAGATGATCCTCCCAAGAGCCTCCGAGATCCAATACGTAAGTTCGTAGCATGTCTTCAAGGGTCTGAATCGTCCTTTCAGACTGCCCGTCTGTCTGAGGGTGATATGCGGTACTGAACTTGAGCTGAGTGCCCAAGCTAGAATGTAGGCTCCTCCAAAAATGGAAAGTGAAACGACTATCCCGATCTGAGACAATACTCACAGGAACTCCATGTAATCTGACAATCTGCTGTACGTATATCTCTGCTAGCTTCTCCATTGAAGTACCCACTTTAAAAGGTAAGAAGTGGGCTGATTTAGTCAATCTATCCACGATGACCAAATTGTGTCCTTTCCTCCTGGAGAACGAGGAAGTCCCGAAACAAAGTCCATAGTCACGTGCTCCCACTTCCATTCTGGAATGGGTAAAGGTTGAAGCAATCCCCCTGGCCTCTGTCGATCTGCTTTCACCTGTTGGCACACTAAATATCGGGATACGAAGTGTGCTACTTTGCGCTTCATACCATACCATCATACATGCCTCCTCAAATCTCGATACATCTTGTTGGCTCCAGGATGCATCGAGTACTAAGAGAGATGTGCCTCATGTAAAACTTCTTCGCGCAGCTCTCCGCTTGGCACACACATCCTCATGCCATGTCGTAAGGATCCGTCACCCATAATAGTAAAATCGTCTATCAATCCTGCCTGAACTTGTGCCCTAATATTCATTAGAGTCTCATCATCGTACTGCATAGCTCTAATTCTATCTATCAGCTCTGATTGAATCTACAGTCCCCACATCTGAATCTCAGCTCCTAGAACTAATACCTCAATTTCCAAGCTCTCAAGATCAGCTAATAAGTGTCTATCCGAAGTCAAGCACATAGCCATTGGGTACCTGCTCAAGGCATCCGCGACTATGTTGGCTTTCCCTGGATGATACTGTAATGAGATACTAAAGTCTTTCATTAATTCTAACCACCTTCTCTGTCTCATATTCAGCTCCTTCTGTGTAAACACGTACTTTAAGCTCTGGTTGTCTGTGAAGATTTCTACACGCTCTCCGTACAGATAGTGCTTCCACAGTTTTAGGGCAAAGATAACTGCTGCTAACTCCAGATTGTGAGTGGGGTAGTTCTTTTCATGAGAGCGTAATTGTCTTGAAGCATAGGCAATTACTTTCCCGTGTTGTTGAAGAACGCATTCCAACCCTTTTCCTGAAGCATCACTGTGGATAGTGAATCCACCTGTCTCTGATGGCAACGTCAAAACTGGTGTTGTCGTTAATCTCCTCTTCAGCTCATCGAATGCGGTTTGGCATTCTTCTGTCCAGACAAATTCCACATCCTTCTTGGTCAGCCTAGTCATTGGCTCTGCAATCTTGGAGAAGTCTTATACAAATCTTCTGTAGTATCCTGCTAGTCCAAGAAAGCTCATAATTTTAGCTACCGTACCGGGGGTAGCCCATGACTTCACTGCCTCTATCTTTTTTGGGTTAACTAAAATTCTGTCACCCATTACCATGTGTCCAAGAAATTCAACCTTTTCAAGAAAGAACTCGCACTTTGAAAGCTTCCCGTATAATTTCTCTCTCCTGAGTTGTCACGCCCCAGTCCCAAAATACGTAGGACCAGGAATACGTGACACGCCAGCTACGCATTCGACCAGACTCTGGTCTGACTCGAATACGTATAAGCTGTAATATAAAGGGCACTAACTAGATATTCCATAAATGTAAACCTCTATGTCTCAATCCACAATGTACAACAGTATACAAGAAAGAGCTAAATGTGCTAAGGTCGGCCGCCCAATAACACACTAACTCGAATAGACTCGAGAAGAAGTATGAGTCTACAAAACTAGGCTACAACAGCAAATGAATAAACAATATAAAATAACCATAATGTCGGTAGATATAATGTGAGGACCTGGTACCATGCTCGCAAGATATGCCACTCCATCGGTATCTCCAAGTGCTCCGTAATCGTCTATGCTGCAAAACTGGCAGGGAACCAGGTCCCCAGAGGGACGTAACAAGGTACAGAAATATAGCAAGCCAAGTAAACAGAAAGTACAAGTGCACGACAGGGTACTCTATTAGAACCAACTAGTGTGACACAGTTTAAAGACAACGTTCGACGCGTGGGCTGTCCAAAATAAAACCGCAGCTCCGAACACAGAGACACACGGGTCGTACCGTAGCTCCGAGCACAGAGACACACGGGTGAAACAGTTACACTACTCTGGAATACAGGATCACTACATATACATCTATAAGCGCGTGCAGAGTAGCCCAAACGTCTAGTGACTGTCTTCCCCTTCCCCAAGCGGTCAACGATTGTGCGTTGAACCTAAACCTCTAACAGTCTCGACACACGAAAGATAACACAACGGACGCGACCCTAAGGTCGTCCCAGTCTCTGGTCATGATGTCAGTATCAGGATACAGGAATCTGGCACGATCACAGTGTATGAGTGTGTCCTGGGGTATCGATAAACTCAAGTACGTATATCGAGAAACTACGAATCATCCAACAATCTTCCTAGGACGCTACGACGTATGTCTTCACCCGGTTGTGAACCGGACGCGAAGTACCGGACGCGAAGTACCGAACGTCGACATAATTATGTGCATAATGTACATAAAGAACAACAAGTATCTGTAAACTGAAATACTGGGAGGCAAGGTACACTTGCCTGCGTGCGGCTGCTGATAACGGGGATCGGGTACTACGTCCAAGTCCTCAGGTCCCGCAATACCTAGAGAAGAGATACAATCTAAATCAATAACCTATTTTACAACAGACTGGTGTACTACACACTGCTACATCTAGACTCAGTCTCAAAATTATCTATTAATTTCCCGTCCTCAATTCTTTGTCTCGTGATCTGATATAATACTCATTCCGGATTAATTCACCTGCTCTCCATTTGCAGGTATTTTATAACCTCCATCGATCTTCTATTTATCCGAAAAATACTGGACTTAATTATTTATTATCAACCCTGTATATGCCAATCAATATAAATACAGCCCTAAGCACCTTATCTACAGATAATCCTCGAACCAATTACCATCCATAACCATCAATACTTATCCTTAGATAACTTATGTCCATATGTATAAATAAGCATCCACATTTCAATAATATTTGCATATAACAAACCCATATTTCCTTTAGTTCAAATGTTTCACTACACTATCATTTATCATCACTACACAAACATTAGCAATATATTATGTCTCTTTAAACACTACCTCCTCCTTATTTATTTTTTAACATCAATAACCTCAACCTTCATATATATCACACTACCCTATCCATCCATATACTTAAACCCAAACCCTAGCTAGTATTTCACATGCATAAACACCAATATATATCATCAAAACAAAATCTGGAATTTTAAATGAAAGAGAGGAGTAGTCGACCTCGTCTCGGCGAGGTTGATGGCCGGCCGGGTGGTAGTGGAGAAGATGGAAGAAGTGGGGAGTTAGCCGGAACAGGTCGGCCGGAAATGCTCAGTCCGGCGAGGCTCTGCGCGGGGGATGTAGATGCTGCCCGGCGGAAGGTTGCAGCGAGGGTGGCCGGCGTTGGCCGGTGGGTCGGCTGACCGGTCGGTCGCACAGCGAGGCAGCAGCGGCTCCTACACAGCCGCGCGGGGAGGCGCAGCTGCGGTGGCAGCGGACGGACGACTCAGCCGCGGATGCGAGCGCTCGCTGTGGGGATGTGACAGTCACCGGCGGAGACGCACGCGGCTGGGGAAAAGCTGCAGCGGAGGGGGAAGGCCGGACTGCACAGTAGCCACGGAGAGAGGGCGGCTCCCAGCCGGAGTCGGGCCGGAGATGGCCGGAGAGTCTTCCCTGGGGAGGGAGCTCTAATGAAGAAGGAAGAGACTAAGGAAGAAGGAGAGGAAAAATAATGGAGGGAAAGAAGCTTTGCATGGGAAGAAGCTTATGAAGGAGTGAGGAGAGAGAGAGGAGTTTCTCATAGGAATTAGGGCCGGTGATGGTTTCCTTGAGGGTGGGGAGTAGTGACACTTTATAGGGAAGTGTGTAGGTTAGAAAGTGTGGTGGTGATTCTCCTAGCAAAAATGAATGGTTGGGATTTAATATGAATAGGGGAGGGTTTCTTCATGAGGGAATTGGGTTTGGGACCCCATTTTGGGACCCAATAAATTCTCATGACCAATGAGGTGTTGCCAACAATTTGCTAATTGCAAATAAGCCCCCGTAAATTCGGGAATTTGCATGGACACATGAAATGATGCAAAAATTTTGGAGAAAAATATATTTTAAAATTGTCATAGTGAGGGGGCGTTGCGCGTCAGGCGCGGGTCAAATTTGGAGGGCATTGGAATTAATTTAATATTAAAAATAGAATTTACAGAGTTGATAAATCCCGATTAAATTAACGATAACGCGTCCCGCGAATTTAATTTAATTGGGGCCCGCGGGGTCAAAATCTGGAAACGGTGCAAAGGCCAAAAATGGTGGGGGCTTGGAGTCAGTCGTGGACCCTTTTGTTGGTCCGGCTCAACGGGTTAAGTTGGTATCCCAAAATCGAGGGTAACGACACAGGTGTCCGACACGGAATAAAATACGGGTTACAATTTTCGGAATGTTGCGCAATTAATTTAGAGCATACGAAAGTTGATTTTAACAGTCAGAAAAGTCCAGTGCCTAATTTGGCGAGTTGAGTCTAGTGTACATTATTTGTACGGAATTTATGGGCTGAAAATGGGCTCCGAATAAATAGACAAAGATAGGGAGGAAATAATGTTTAATTAAATGGATTAAAATTCCAGATAAAACATATCTAAGCTAAACCTCAACATCTGTCATCAAAATTTCCAGATCCACTCTAACTATCCACAGAATAAAATGAGGGGGTTTACATTCTTCCCAACTTAGAAAAATTTCGTCCCCGAAATTAAAAGTAAAGCATGATAATAACTAACAGAATTTAATTTAACTAGTAATTAAACTGTCGTACGTAATTTCGTACCTTGCTCCTCAAATAAGTACGGGAATCGCTGCCGAATAGAATCATCGCGCTCCCAAGTAGACTCGCCTGATGAATGGTGCTTCCATGCCACTCTGACCAGTCGAATTGTCTGTCCTCTCAAAGTCTTCTTGCTGCGATCGAGAATCTCAACTGGCTGCTCTACGTATGACAGACTAGGCCCGACTGTAATCTCCGAATGATCAAGCACGTGGCTAGGGTCTGCGACATATCTCCTCAGCTGCGATACGTGAAATACGTCATGTACTCCCTCTAATGATGGAGGTAATACAAGACGGTAAGCCACTTCGCCAACTCGTTCCAAAATGTCGAAAGGTCCGATATACCTCGGACTCAGCTTGCCTCTGCCTCTGAATCTGATGGTACCACGAGTGGGCGATATCCTCAAAAATACGTGGTCACCTTCCTTGAACTCCAATGGTTTGCGGTGCGCATCTGCCCAGTGTTTCTGTCTGTCCTGTGCTGCGCGCAGGTGGCTCTGAATCTGCTTGACCTTCTCTACTGTCTGTGTTACCAACTCTGCACCAAGTATCTGGCGCTCTCTTACGTCACTCCAACAAACTGGTGACCTATATTTCCTGCCGTACAGTGCCTCATAAAGTGCCATCTGTATGCTAGCCTGGTAACTGTTATTGTAGGAGAATTTCACCAAGTGCAGGTGGTCCTCCCAAGATCCTCTAAAATCAATCATGCACGCTCTCAATATATCCTCTAATATCTGTATTGTGCGATCTGACTGTCCATTGGTCTGTGGATGATATGCAGTACTGAACTTGAGACGAGCTCCTAGGCTCTCCTGCATACTCTGCCAAAAATGTGACGTGAATTTGGAATCACGATCCAATTACGATGCTGACAGGCACTCCATGTAATCGTACTATCTGCCTCATATACATGTCAGCTAGTATCTCTGTGGATTGCCCAACTCTGAAGGGCAAGAAATGTGCAGACTTGGTGAGTCTGTCTACGACAACCCAAACTGCATCCTTCCCGCTAGGGCTGCGCGGAAATCCTGTGACGAAGTCCATGGTAATATGTTCCCACTTCCACTCGGGAATGGGGAGTGGCTGCAATAATCCTGCAGTCCTCTGATGTTCAGCCTTGACTTGCTGACACACTAAACACTTCGCCACAAATCTTGCAATTTCTCTCTTCATCCCATGCCACCAAAAATGCTGCCTCAAGTCTCGGTACATCTTCGTACCCCCGGGATGAATGGAATAGATCGAGCTATGAGCCTCTGTCATCAACTCTTGGCGTAGCTCGCCACTCGGAACATATAGGCGATCTCCGCACCTCAGCGTTCCGTCTTCATGAATCCTGAGTCCCGTCTGCATGTCGGCCTCTATTCTGTCTCGCAATCGTCTAAATCTCGTACCTGTAGGCAAGGCTGCCTTGATCCTCTCAATCAATGTAGACTGAACCTCGAGACTGACCATCTGTCCATCCATGCCTGGCAATACAATCTTAATCCTGAGTTTCTGAAAATCCTCTAACAACTGGCGATGAGTCATAAAAATATGCCATAGGCTTCCTGCTCAAGGCATCTACTATTATATTCGCCTTGCCAGGGTAGTACTGCAACTCGATATCATAAGCTGTCATAAATTCTAGCCAATGCCTTTGTCTCTTGTTGAGTTCCTTCTGCGTGTAGGCATACCTCAGACCTTTGTGTTCCTTTTAAATCCCAACACGCTCTCTATAAGGGTAGTGTCTCCATAGCTTTAGTGCAAATATCACTGCAGCTAACTCCAAGTCGTGCGTCGGATAGTTCTTTTCATGAACTCTCAACGGTCTCGATGCGTAGGCTATCACCTTGCCGTGTTGCATCAGTACACATCCTAATCCGCTCCCTGACGCATCACTGTACACTACAAATCCTCCTGATCCTGAAGGTAGTGTCAAAAATCGGTGCTGATGTCAGACGCTTCTTCAGCTCATCGAAAGCCGCCTGACACTCATTGGTCCAGATAAACTCTTCGCCTTTACGCGTCAGTCGCGTCATAGGCGCAGCTATCCTCAAAAAGTTTTCCACGAACCTCCGGTAATATCCGGCAAGTCCGAGGAAACTCCTTACCTCCGTAACTGATGTAGGGGTAGGCCAGGTCTCTACTGCAGCTATCTTCTCCGGATCAACTGATAGTCCATCTCCGGTGATTATGTGTTCCAGAAATGGTACTCTATCCAAGCAAAACTCACATTTGCTGAGTTTGGCGTACAGTCTCTCATGTCTCAGTATTTCCAACACAATCTTGAGATGTCTCTCGTGCTTCTCCTGGTCCTCGGAATACATCAAGACGTCGATGAACACCACCACGAACTTATCCAAGTACTGGTGGAAAACCTTGTTCCTCAAGCTCATAAATACTGCTGGCACGTTGGTTAAACCAAACATCATGACTATAACTCATAGTACCCATACTTCGTCCGGAAAGCCGTCTTAGGAATGTCCTTTCTCCGAACCTAGATCTGATGATAGCTGGATCTGAGATCGATCTTCAAAATACATATGCGCCACTTAGCTGATTCAAATAAATCTTTGATGTGCGGCAATGGGTACTTGTTCTTTACCGTTACTCCATTAAATCCTGTAATCGATACACAAACATACCGTCCCTGAAATCAATACGCAGACGTACCGTCTCGTCCTTCTTCGATACTATAAGATGGTTGCTTCTCATGGAAAAACACTAGCCCGATCGAAACCCTTGTCTAAGAGGTCCTCTATTATGGACTTCCAACTCAACCTAACTCTGTCGGTGCTAGTCTGAAGACAGAAAATAAACGGCTCGGCTCTTGGAGTCAACCCTGTAACATACTCTTTCTGTCAGGTGGCAGGCCTAAAAGATTATCTAGAAAACATCCTCAACTCTGCTATAACAAGGTGGTACACTGGTTCACCTCCTGAATTGTATACCCCTAAGGTAGATGGACACCATACTCCTGGGCTCCCTGAAGCAACTCAAACTCAGGGTAATCTGGTGGTCATAAATAATGTAATCACGTCGACAATCTCGCGTCGTGTGGTATTGGCTTAATCAATCCATGTCTAGGATAAGGTCATAGTCTAGACTAAACCTCAAAATAATTTCTCCCGTCCTGTTTCCAACATCAATCCTCAAAGGAAAAAAAAAAATTCCTTGCCTAATGTATAATTCTCTTCTCCTAAAAGTTTTTCCTAAATTTCTATTCCTCAAAATCCTTCTTTTCGGTATTTATCTGTCCAAGTCTCATAGTGCAATCATAATAATGATGTCACCCAAGCACCTACTAAAATTTCTGGTATTAGATCATCATCATCCAAGTGAGAGCTTGAAATTTTATCTCCTCTAGTCCATAATATCATTCCTGGTATTGCTATTATATACAACCACTAGTTTCTATCATTAGGCTATGCATTCACATAAATCATTCTAGGTCATGATCAACATTCCTTCCAGCTCTCAGTACTTCCAAGATCACTGCTATCTCAAGCACGGGTAGGGTACTACTAGGTCCAACTCTTTTGCCAGACTTCCACTCTAGTTCTAAAATCCAAAGATCATATCAATCTGTCCTGATATGGTAGCACTCTTCTCCAAGAAAGGTATACGAATTCTGTCTCCTGTTGTCTGGTCTTCAATCTTCTTCTGAAGGGAAACATTAGTCTCAAACATTCGTCTCCCCGAACAATAGGGGACGAGAAACAAGGATAGCGATATTTGACGAAGGTTGAACGAATGCAAAGTGGAAGTCCAAGGGCGATAATCACATACAAAGAGTTTTAAAATCGATTATGGATTGAGATCCTACTCAACAATCATAACATCTATTCCTAATTTGCAGGCTCGCTTGGCACAGTCAGGTGACCAAGACGATTTAAATCGGACCTGCATGGGCCACCACAAAAACATGTCACGCCCCAGTCCCAAAATACGTAGGACCAGGAATACGTGACACGCCAGCTACGCATTCAACCAGACTCTGGTCTGACTCGAATACGTATAAGCTGTAATATAAAGGGCACTAACTAGATATTCCATAAATGTAAACCTCTATGTCTCAATCCACAATGTACAACAGTATACAAGAAAGAGCTAAATGTGCTAAGGTCGGCCGCCCAATAACACACTAACTCGAATAGACTCGAGAAGAAGTATGAGTCTACAAAACTAGGCTACAACAGCAAATGAATAAACAATATAAAATAACCATAATGCCGGTAGATATAATGTGAGTACCTGGTACCATGCTCGCAAGATATGCCACTCCATCGGTATCTCCAAGTGCTCCGTAATCGTCTATGCTACAAAACTGGCAGGGAACCAGGTCCTCAGAGGGACGTAACACGGTACAGAAATATAGCAAGCCAAGTAAACAGAAAGTACAAGTGCACGACAGGGTACTCTATTAGAACCAACTAGTGTGACACAGTTTAAAGACAACGTTCGACGCGTGGGCTGTCCAAAATAAAACCGCAGCTCCGAACACAGAGACACACGGGTCGTACCGTAGCTCCGAGCACAGAGACACACGGGTGAAACAGTTACACTACTCTGGAATACAGGATCACTACATATACATCTATAAGCGCGTGCAGAGTAGCCCAAACGTCTAGTGACTGTCTTCCCCTTCCCCAAGCGGTCAACGATTGTGCGTTGAACCTAAACCTCTAACAGTCTCGACACACGAAAGATAACACAACGGACGCGACCCTAAGGTCGTCCCAGTCTCTGGTCATGATGTCAGTATCAGGATACAGGAATCTGGCACGATCACAGTGTATGAGTGTGTCCTGGGGTATCGATAAACTCAAGTACGTATATCGAGAAACTACGAATCATCCAACAATCTTCCTAGGACGCTACGACGTATGTCTTCACCCGGTTGTGAACCGGACGCGAAGTACCGAACGTCGACATAATTATGTGCATAATGTACATAAAGAACAACAAGTATCTGTAAACTGAAATACTGGGAGGCAAGGTACACTTGCCTGCGTGCGGCTGCTGATGACGGGGATCGGGTACTGCGTCCAAGTCCTCAGGTCCCGCAATACCTAGAGAAGAGATACAATCTAAATCAATAACCTATTTTACAACAGACTGGTGTACTACACACTGCTACATCGAGACTCAGTCTCAAAATTATCTATTAATTTCCCGTCCTCAATTCTTTGTCTCGTGATCTGATATAATACTCATTCCGGATTAATTCACCTGCTCTCCATTTGCAGGTATTTTATAACCTCCATCGATCTTCTATTTATCCGAAAAATACTGGACTTAATTATTTATTATCAACCCTGTATATGCCAATCAATATAAATACAGCCCTAAGCACCTTATCTACAGATAATCCTCGAACCAATTACCATCCATAACCATCAATACTTATCCTTAGATAACTTATGTCCATATGTATATATAAGCATCCACATTTCAATAATATTTGCATATAACAAACCCATATTTCCTTTAGTTCAAATGTTTCACTACACTATCATTTATCATCACTACACAAACATTAGCAATATATTATGTCTCTTTAAACACTACCTCCTCCTTATTTATTTTTTAACATCAATAACCTCAACCTTCATATATATCACACTACCCTATCCATCCATATACTTAAACCCAAACCCTAGCTAGTATTTCACATGCATAAACACCAACATATATCATCAAAACAAAATCTGGAATTTTAAATGAAAGAGAGGAGTAGTCGACCTCGTCTCGGCGAGGTTGATGGCCGGCCGGGTGGTAGTGGAGAAGATGGAAGAAGTGGGGAGTTAGCCGGAACAGGTCGGCCGGAAATGCTCAGTCCGGCGAGGCTCTGCGCGGGGGATGTAGATGCTGCCCGGCGGAAGGTTGCAGCGAGGGTGGCCGGCGTTGGCCGGTGGGTCGGCTGACCGGTCGGTCGCACAGCGAGGCAGCAGCGGCTCCTACACAGCCGCGCGGGGAGGCGCAGCTACGGTGGCAGCGGACGGACGACTCAGCCGCGGATGCGAGCGCTCGCTGTGGGGATGTGACAGTCACCGGCGGAGACGTACGCGGCTGGGGAAAAGCTGCAGCGGAGGGGGAAGGCCGGACTGCACAGTAGCCACGGAGAGAGGGCGGCTCCCAGCCGGAGTCGGGCCGGAGATGGCCGGAGAGTCTTCCCTGGGGAGGGAGCTCTAATGAAGAAGGAAGAGACTAAGGAAGAAGGAGAGAAAAAATAATGGAGGGAAAGAAGCTTTGCATGGGAAGAAGCTTATGAAGGAGTGAGGAGAGAGAGAGGAGTTTCTCATAGGAATTAGGGCCGGTGATGGTTTCCTTGAGGGTGGGGAGTAGTGACACTTTATAGGGAAGTGTGTAGGTTAGAAAGTGTGGTGGTGATTCTCCTAGCAAAAATGAATGGTTGGGATTTAATATGAATAGGGGAGGGTTTCTTCATGAGGGAATTGGGTTTGGGACCCCATTTTGGGACCCAATAAATTCTCATGACCAATGAGGTGTTGCCAACAATTTGCTAATTGCAAATAAGCCCCCGTAAATTCGGGAATTTGCATGGACACATGAAATGATGCAAAAATTTCGGAGAAAAATATATTTTAAAATTGTCATAGTGAGGGGGCGTTGCGCGTCAGGCGCGGGTCAAATTTGGAGGGCATTGGGATTAATTTAATATTAAAAATAGAATTTACAGAGTTGATAAATCCCGATTAAATTAACGATAACGCGTCCCGCGAATTTAATTTAATTGGGGCCCGCGGGGTCAAAATCTGGAAACGGTGCAAAGGCCAAAAATGGTGGGGGCTTGGAGTCAGTCGTGGACCCTTTTGTTGGTCCGGCTCAACGGGTTAAGTTGGTATCCCAAAATCGAGGGTAACGACACAGGTGTCCGACACGGAATAAAATACGGGTTACGATTTTCGGAATGTTGCGCAATTAATTTAGAGCATACGAAAGTTGATTTTAACAGTCAGAAAAGTCCAGTGCCTAATTTGGCGAGTTGAGTCTAGTGTACATTATTTGTACAGAATTTATGGGCTGAAAATGGGCTCCGAATAAATAGACCAAGATAGGGAGGAAATAATGTTTAATTAAATGGATTAAAATTCCAGATAAAACATATCTAAGCTAAACCTCAACATCTGTCATCAAAATTTCCAGATCCACTCTAACTATCCACAGAATAAAATGAGGGGGTTTACATGAGTGTTTCCAAGACTATTCTCAGTTGCTCTTCATGTTCTTCTGGGGTTTTTGAATATACTAGAATGTCGTCAATAAATACTACTACGAACTTGTCAAGGTACTGGTGGAACACCTTGTTTATCAAGTTCATAAATACTGCTGGTCATTAGTTAAACCAAACGGCATTACTGTAAATTCAATCTGGCCATATCTGGTTCGAAAGGCGATCTTCGGTATGTCTTCTTTCTTCACTTTCACCTGGTGATAGCCGGACCTCAAGTCTATTTTTGAAAACACCTTTGCTCCGTTCAATTGATCGAAAAGATCATCTATCCTCGGCAGCGGATATTTGTTTTTGACAATGAGGTTATTCAAAGCTCTATAATCGATACACATACGTACCGTGCCATCCTTCTTTGGTACAAATAATACCGGTGCTCCCCATGGCGATGAACTGGACCTAATAAAATCTTTGTCTTGTAGCTCCTCAACTTGTTTCTTTAGTGCTACCAACTCATTGTTCTTAACTCTATAGACATGTTGCGAAATAGGCTCCGCTCCTGGTATCAAATCTATAGAGAACTCAACATCTTTGTCTGGTGGCAAACCTGGCAACTCTTCTGGAAATACATCCAGGAACTCCACTATAAGTGGATGCGGTATCTCTTCTTCTTCCACCCTGGCTCCGCAAAAAGTGCCTCTGCTCCGCTCCTCTGCTCATCTGACAATCTCAAAATCTGGCTCTCCTGGTGGTCGAAATACTACTCTACCTCCGTGACAATCTGTAGAAGCATGGTGTTTACTTAACCAGTCCATTCCGAGTACAATATCGTATTCTGGAAGTGGCATGACGAGTAAACTCACGCTCAATTCTCGGCCTTCCAATGACACTCTCCGGTCCTTGCAACAATCACGGACTAGGATAATGCCTCCTCTTGTCGTGATCTTGCAAGTCCTATCTAATGGTTCTGTTTCTAAATGATGTTTAATGACATAGGATACAGATACGAAACTATGGGAAGCGCCAGAATCAAATAATGCAAGTATTGGAATAGAATTAAGTAAAACTGAACCTGAAATCATGTCTCCAGCTGGCTCGGCCTCCTCAGTGGTCATGGCGTAAGCTCGTCCTTGTGGTGCTCCTCTCTGTTGCTGCTGCTACTGAGCAAACCTCTCCTGCTGTGATGGAAGTGGAGGTCCTCTCTGCTGGTCTCCTAGTACAATAGGTGCTCTGGCTGGTCCTCTCTGAGCTGCTCCTCCTCCTTGGCGAGTCTGAATAGCTGGGCAGTCCCTCAGTTGATGTATTGCTGATCCACACGATAAGCAAGTTCCCAACCTTTTCCTGCAGATGTCTCTTGTATGTCCCATCTTTCCACAATACGAATATGGGGCAACGAGTTGATTATGTTTTTGTGGTTACTGTTGTTGAGCATGTCCTCGAACTGGTGCCTGTTGCTGGTGTTGCTGCTGGTGTTGTTGCTGGTGTTGCTGCTGGTATTGTTGCTGGTGTTGCTGCTGGTACGGCCTATGTTATTGTTGAAAATGTGGGCGCTTGGCTGGTCCTGTGTTACCTCTTGTTGCTCCGGATGTATCGCGTCCTCTCTTGGGTCTGAGGTCCAAGTCATCTTCGGTAATCTGGGCATCCATCAGAATACTCTCAAATATAGCAGTACGATGTCCCAAAGTACAAGACTTGATCTCCCTATTTAATCCCTTCCTAAATTTTCGTGCTCTGTCTCCTGGGTCTCGAACCATCGATGGTGCAAATTGACTCAATCGACAAAACTCTGTAGCATATTCGTCGACTGACATACCTCCTTGGACTAAGTCATGGAACTGACTTTCTAATGCTCCCAAGGCTACGTCAGAAAAGAATTTCTCGTTGAAGAGTTCCTTAAAGTCCTCCCAAGTAAGTCCTTCAGCGGCAAGTCTTGGCTCTATACGATACCACATCAGTGCGATATCAAACATCTGGCTGCCAGCGGCCTCTATCTGAAAAATCTCTGGAATCTGTGATAAGCGCAGATTCCTCTCTATGTCTTCTAACCATTCGTCAGCATATAGTATTCCTTCTGTGCCTTTGATATCTCGAGGCATCATCCTCTTAAAGTCCACTATGGTACCGGGCCTATGTTGTTGTTGACCTTGATATTGCGGTTGTCGTGCTACTCTCTCTACAGCCTGGAGAGTCACCTGAAGAGCATTCTCCATGCTCTCTCTCATCAGTTCGGTCTGCGCCTGGTGTGCTTCTGCTTGCATTCTCTGACCCTCAGCTTGAACACGCTGAGCCTCTGCTGTTACTCTCTGGGCCTCTAGCATGCCCTACATCAGTGCGAACATTTGTGCCCCGTCAGCGGGCACTCCTCCGGGAATCGGTGTCGATGGTGGTGGAAGGTTGTCTGTCATAGCTGGGGCAATCCTCTGTATAGGTGGAGGAGGAATCCCATTATTTGCAGACACTCCCACACGAACAGGATATGTAGAAGAATCTCTAGGTATCTGTTCGTCAGGTTGAGAGGTGGCAGTCCTCTCTGAATTGGCTGCTCCCATTCTCATGGATCTAGTATTCGGCGATATCCTGAATACATATCAAAGAATCAATTAAGGTGATAGATGTGATATTATCAAGGAAGGATACTACAGTGCTAAAGGAAGCAATCCATTAGAATAGCAATATGAAGTTCAGAACTTCCTAGTGTGATTGAGCATTTCTCATCCTAGATCCTATTTCCTATATCCTAGCACAATCTCGCAGCAGTACAACTAAGTTGTCGTACTACCACGATATAGCATAACTTGCGAAGCTAGACCTGCATGGGCCACCACTAAAAACGTGTCACGACCCGCACCCGGTATATGGGCACGAGCGTGGGTACGTCCAGCCTATGCCGCAGCATTGGCGGTAGAACGCTGTCTAGGTTACAGTAATACTATACAACTAACACCTGTCAATGATGTCCATCTCCATAAGAAGGTCAACATACATCTCACAATATCTCACAAGTAACTCAATCACAACAATTATAAGGCACGATAAAAGATAAAAGGAAATAACATAGTTAAACACCATGTCTCAAACATGAAGATAAATCACAGTCTAGCTGTCCAACACAAGTCTCTAATTAAACTTAACATAAGTCTAAACATAACTAAAATAACCTCCATAAGTCTCAAGCATAAATAAATACTATCTAGATAGCTGTAGGCAATGTCTCATCTAGAAGCATAGTCTCCTCTAGGATCTCTGGTACATAGTCTGCATCTATACCTGGTCCATAGTGCATGGTACAGAAATCCTCAAGATTCTCTAGAAAAAATATCCAGTCAGGATTGGAACGAAAATACACCTCTAACAACAGTTCCACATATATTGACAAAAACTATAATACAGTGTAAAGAAATACAAGACAGAATGAAATACTGGCCATGAGAAATACTGGAACAAGTACTGGAACATCATCATCATTATGCATCTGACAAGGAATAGAACTACAAGTTACGCAAGTACAAAGAACTGGTATATAAGTGTGTATAATAACAGCAACTAGAACATATGGAAATACAAGATCAATCTATCAAGATACATGTCAAGAAATCATCTATCTAAGTATGTGAAACATCAGTATATCATGTGATCGGCTTGGGACTATATGACTCATTACATGGATTAGCGATCATCTCCAACAGGTCAGGCTAACCAGATGTAACAGCGATGAGGCATGTAAGGGTAAGGCTGCACTGACGTGAGATGTGGGTGAGCTAATGCTGCATGTAAAGTTGGGTATGATCACATAAACTACTCATATTTCCCTATTTTCCCCAGCTAGCACGATAGATTCCAATCACGACTCCTCGTGACAGGTCTCAATGATGCCAACTCGTGTAAAGAACAGTATCAGAGTCATGTACGCTATACAACAAAAATTATAGAGATAATCAACATAATAGAAACTGTCAGAGAATGTACTCGCCTGTGGTCCTTAGCTGGCAATACCACTGTCTGGGTTCCAAGGTGTCGTCTGAATGATCCAACAGTACTATAGACATAGCATATAATACAATACTTCATCAGACAATATTCTAGCACACAATCAACATAATGATCTCAACAGGCTACACTAGGGGTGGTCACGTCTGTCGTTGTTGTGCATAACAGTCAGTCAAAAATATGGTCTTGCCAGTACGTCGGTGTATATATGGCAGTCTGCTAACATACTATATGGTCACAGGTCAATGTAACTACGGGGTTTCCGTGGTTACATTCAAGTCATCTAGGGCATATATTACATAGTACATACTACGGCTAACGTATCTCATAGTACTAATTAGTTACACAATTAATAGATATTTATATGTTTATACTTAATTTAATTCATACGATGCACATTTCTATATACATATGTATTATGCTGATTGAGAATTATACGGTTGATAGGCATCTGCATTAATATTCATTAATTATGATTATAATACACGTATTTATATACTAGGGAATACCTATACACTACTTATACCTATGTATATAGATATTAGCTGGGAACATATAATATACATACCAATATACCAATACGCATGCAAATACATATATACATACGTCCTTATAGTTATATATATATCACAGGAAATGACGGGAACGTGGACAGGAGTGAACCTGCACGCGGCACGATGATGAGGACGATGATGTCAACGATCAGGGGGTGGTCGGTCGATTGAAGTGGTGTTGACGAGCGATGGGGTACTCGACGTCGACAGCAGCAGGTCGCGACGGCTCCAAGCGAACACAGTCGGGCTTGGTTCAGCATTCAGCGGGTTCGACGCAGCATTCAGCAGGTTCGACGCAGCATTCAGGCGGGTTTGACGCAGCGTTCAGGCGAGTACGATGCGGCATTCAGGCGGGGCAGCATCCAGGCTCGGTGGCAGCGGGTCCTGCGCTCGGGGACAGCGGATCCTGCGTTCGGGGTCAACGGCTGTTCGGCGCTCGGGTCAGCGGGTCCTGCGCTCGTGGACAGTGGGCTGTTCGGCGCTCGGGGGTCCGACGAGGAACAGTAAAGTCGGGAGTCAGAGATGGTCGGCTGGTGTATTAGGTTTTGATTGAGAAGGAAATAAGGAAGCAATACTTATGTATATATATGTAATCATAGTAGACTTTGGGTTGACCTAGAATTAGGTCTGGTCAAGGCCTTCTTGGGATTGGGCTTTCTCATGGGTATTACAATGGTTGGAATTTCAATTAATAAAGAAATTGCTAGAATGCTTTGGTTAGATGGTCTGAGGCCATGGTTCAGGAAAATTGAGGTTGTATTACACACTTCCAAGAATTTATGGAATTTACACCTAAAGGAGAATTTGGGTTTATTTACGTATCGTCCAACGGAATGGATACCTCAATGTACTCTTGCACCAAGGTGTTTAAACAATGAAAAGTTGTACAAGTTCGACTTATGAATCAATTTAATAAAAGTGAATACAAGTGGTGTTCTAAAATTTGAAATGACGGTAAGGTGCAACAAAATAAAGTCACAAAAATTGAGAATAATCAATTATCATGCAGTCATTTACTCATTAATTACGAAAAGACAAAAATACCCCTAATCCAAAAAGTGGGGGTGACAGCTAGGACCTGCCACGTACCGTCTCAGCTGCGATACGTGAAATATGTTGTGCACTCCCTCCAATATAGGTGGTAAGTCTAGTCTGTAAGCAACTGCACCGACCCTCTAAAGAATACTGAAAGGTCCGATGAATCGAGGACTAAGCTTTCTGCCTTAACCAGAACGAATCGTGCCACGTGTCAAAGAAATCCTCTAGAAAACCAGACCGCCAACCTAGCACAAAAAATAGCCTTAGCACTCTAACAAAACAAATGATTACAAGCAATGTAAAACAAAATCTATATCTCAAACTCCAAGGGTCTCCGGTGGCTATCGGCCCAATACCGTTGTCTATCCTGCGCTACACGAAGTCTATCCCTGATGAGCTTCACTTTCTCAGCTACATCCACTACCATCTTTGGTCCCAATAAAGCTCTCTCACCAACATCATCCCATGATAATGAAGTATGACATCTTCGTCCATACAATGCCTTAAATGGTGACATCTCGATATTGGCCTAGTAGTTGTTATTGTAAGAAAACTCTACCAAGTGAAGATGATCCTCCCAAGAACTTCCAAAATCCAAAACACATGTGCGTAGCATATCCCCGAGAGTCTGAATAGTCCTCTCTGATTGCTCGTCTGTCTGAGGGTGATATACGGTACTGAACTTGAGCTGAGTGCCCTAGCTAGCTTACAAACTCCTCCAGAAGTGGGATATGAAGCGACTATCCCGATCCGAGACTATGCTCATTGTAACTCCATGCAATCTGACTATCTGGCGCACATATATCTCCGCGAGCTTCTCCGTAGACGTGTCCACTTTGAATGGCAGAAAGTGGGCTAATTTGGTCAACCTGTCTACGATGACCCAAATCGCATCTTTACCTCCTGGAGAATGTGGAAGTCTTGAAACAAAGTACATCGTCACATGCTCCCATTTCCACTCTGGAATGGGTAAAGGCTGAAGCAATCCACCTGGCCTTTGTTTCTCTGTCTTTACCAGCTGGCAAACCAAATATCTGGATATTAAGCTAGCTACCTCCCACTTCATACCATACCACCAAACATGCTCTTTCATGTCCCTATACATCTTGTTGGCACCTAGATGCATAGAGTACTTAGATCGATGTGTCTCTTGAAGAATCTTCTCGCGTAATGCTTCACTCGGCACACACAATCTGGTACCGTACCGTAATGATCCATCATCCGCGATACTGAAGTCCTCTGCCAACCCTATCTGGACTTGTGCTATGATGCTCCTCAGAGACTCATCCTCTAACTATGAGGCTCTGATCTGGTCCATCAAATTTGACTATACCTGAAGTCCCCACATTTGTGCCGTAACTCCAGGAACTAATACCTCAATGCCCAAACTGTCAAGATCGGCCAATAAGTGTCTCTCTCTCGTCAAGTACATAGCCATCGGATACCTGCTCACGATATCCGAGACTACATTGGCCTTCCCTGTTTAGTACTGCCAAGAAATATCGAAGTCCTTCATCAATTTCAACCATCGCAGCTTCCTTATGTTGAGCTCTTTTTGTGTAAACACATACTTCAAGCTCTTGTGATCTGTAAAGATCTTTACTCGCTCTCCATAGAATTAGTATTTTCACAATTTAAGAGCAAAAATAACTACTACCAACTCCAAGTCATGGGTAGGGTAATTCTTCTCATGCGGGCGTAATTTCCTGGAAGCATAGGCAATCACCTTCCCGTTCTGCTGTAAAACATAACCCAAACCCTTACCCGATGCATCACTGTATATAGAAAATCCTCCTGTCCCTGATGGCAATGTTAATATTGGAGCTGTAGTCAGCCTCTTCTTCAGCTCCTCAAAAGCTGACTGATAATCCTCAGTCCAAACAAACTCTATGTCCTTTCTGGTTAGTCTAGTTATCGGAATATGTTATGATATTGGCTCTATGCCTAGCACCAAATCTATAGAGAACTCCACATCTATGTCCGATGGCAACCCCGACCACTCCTCTGGAAAGACGTCCATGAACTCTGCTATCAATGGATATGGCGGCTCCTGTTCTTCTACTAAAGCTACACAGAAGTTACCTTCGCTCTGATATGCTGCTCCTCTGACGAACTCAAACTTTGGCTCTCCTGGCACCTTAAATAAAACTCTGACTCCATGATAATCGATACTAGCATGATGCCTACTCAACCAATCCATCCTGAGTACTATAACGTAGCTCAAAAGTGGCATTACGAGTAGATATAGGCTCAACTCTCGGCCTCCCAAAGAAACTCTCCGGTCCTTGTAAACATCACTGACCAGGATAATGCTACCCCCGATCTTGATTTTGTAAGTCCTCGCCAACGTTCAGACTCAAGACGATGTCTTAGAGAAAAAGATACAGATACAAAACTATGAGAAGTACCAGAGTCAAATAAAGTATGAGCTAGAAAAGAATCAAGATAGACTGAACCTGAGATAACATCACCGACTAGCTCCTCCTCCTCGACGGTCAACGCAAAAGTTTGCCCCTACCGCTAGGCACCTTTCTGCTGCTGCTGGTGTTGAGAAAACTATTGTTGTTGTTGTGGTAGAGGTCCTCTCTGCTGCCCTGCTGGTGGTCTCACGGCTGCTCTCTGTGCTTGACCTTCGTCCTGAGCTGGACGAGTTGGGGCTTTAGGACAAGCCCTCAACTGATGGTCTCCTGATTCGCAGAATAAGCACTGGCCCAATCTCATCCTACATACATCCCATACATGTCCTTGCTTCTTAAAGAAAGTGCAAGGAACAACTGGTCTTTGAATTTGGTGCATCTGATGTGCCGGCGCTCTAGCTGGTCCGGGATACTACTGCCTCGGATGCTGGAAATACCTCTAGTGCTGTTGCTAAAAATGAGGCCTCTT
>JAYESA010000005.1:142517872-142655372 GCA_036927795.1 Iris macrosiphon
ATAAAATATAACTTATATGCATATATACTAGTAATTAATATTAGGTAATAGGTTACCATATTTCAATATGTACAGCTAAAAATGAATATACTAATTACTATAGTATCAATATCATATCATATCATATCATATATATATATATATATATATATATATATATATAAGTTATACTACACCTCCCAGAATATTACCTTAGTGATCAATATCCATAACTTAATACTAACATTTATACCTTACTACCCTGTAATTCTAATACCTTACTACCAATTTCTCAACTTCAGTTGACACAAACACTCTCATGCACACTATTTCCTACAGGTACCCTATTACTCATGTTGGTACCCTGTCATTAATAACTCTCATAACCTTCACCCAAAACCACGCTTATCTATATTCAAACACTAAACAACCCTATCAACACTTACCTATACAACCCTCTCCAACACTCATACCACATCACACATATACTACACACACATACCTTACATACACCAAGCCACTCTCCCCTTCGATTGTTATTGTTTTACCCCTATCTTTACTATCTGTAGGCTTCCACCCAAACATTGCTCCAATACGCTTAAACCACTTCTAGGTACAGCTTACTGCCAGGAAGAACACCCATCATAGTTAGATACTGCTTGCACACTAAAGGGAAACACTTACTTGATACAACTGCAGTAACACCCATATTTCCCCCCATCTACTGCACTATATTGGAACCATCTGCCAGCTCTCAGGCCTGCAGACCTCTCATCTCTCTCTCTCTCTCTCTCTCTCTCTCTCTCTCTCTCTCTCTCCATACAGGCATATACAGGAACTATGCACACACTCCCTTATCTCGATATACACTTATAACTCACCCTCAAATCTAATACTCCCTCACTCACACACACAAAGCACTGCACATAATTCTTATCATTCCACAAACTCCTACTATAACACAACCTATTCCCTACCTTCAGTTGCTCGGTTTTAATAGGTACCCACTGCATAACCGAACAACATACCCTTAAGCTTCTTGGTACTCTTGCCCTTGTACCTGCAAGCCTGCAGGTGCACCTCTTCGCACTTCACTTCTTGTATACCCCATGACACATTAATCCATCTGCAGTGACAAGTTTACCCCCCTTAGCAGATTTTCGTCCTCAAAATTAAAACCCTCACCCCTCTCTCTTGGGCCAGTCATAACCTATTCTTCAAATTCTACTATAGTCAAACCCCCAACAATCATAGTCCAAGACAGTCCTATCTTATAATATATAATCCTACCATTCTACTGTAAGAGCAACCATACTTGGATATAGTCTCCAACTATCATGAATTTTAGTCTCAATCAAGATTTTTACATACCATAGCACAAATCACTAAGGCAACTATAATCTACCAGGTATCACACATATCAACTAGATGAAAAGAAACATAACATGTTAATCCAACACATGTAGCAATGGTCCTTTTAACCCTTATTGTAAAAAGTCCTACCCAGCTGGGGTGTCTCTCTTTGCTGGTGTAGGGTAATTTGCTATGGCAGCGGTGGCAGTTTATCTCACACTAAGCATTCACTAATCATCAACCTAGTCAAGATATTTTATTATCGAGAGTTACAAAATACTAGTGATATACTATGGTTCTAGGTCATGGATATACTTAACTCACTGGCACTTGCTATCCAGGATACTATACAAAACACCGTTAAGATACTACCTCCTTTATCTCTTTCAGTTCTTGTAATCACCAAAAATTTCTCAACCACTCGCTTGCAAGGAACACTTGTATACCTTTCCAATTATATATTTTATTAGTACACCCTTATCCATCTTGAATACCCCTAATAGGATACTTACTCAAATCTTGTTACTGTCTATATAAGGAACCATCTCTTATATGGCACTTTACATGACATCCTTATACTAGGTTACTCACGTCTTTCCTCTATACTTAATACACTAGTCACTAAAATGTTTGTGCTTAAACTACCATAATTATTGAGATACTCTGGCTCATATTACTAGGGTACTCCTTCTATCCCGTTACCTGGTGTAACTCATACTCTAACACTCTTTAATCATCCTAAGGTTCTCATCCATACTAAATAATACATACACAAATACCTCCTAGCCATCATGACATCTCACTGGTATCCTTATATCCCTCAAATTATTCCCTAATACATATGACTTCTATACTCAAAACTAGCAAGGAACTATACCTACTAAACTTACTTCATATAGATTGCCTCTCTTCTTTACTGCCTGGATCACTTATACTCTTACTTCTAAATGCTTTTCTATCCATATTAACCAATCTAATATGATCCTATAAGATATTTATTGGTACTAGTATATCACTTAACTAACTTTGTTGTACTCTGAATACTGCTACCCTCTCTAGGCACTCTAGATACAGAAATACTAGCTCCTAACTATACACATCATCTGTTCTTAATATTCTAGGGCACTAACTTCTTATTACTTATAACAGTTCACCACAACACTACTACCATTATGGACACTAGCTTCATCATTAGATCACCTCATAAAACTCACTAAAACTTATGATCACATATATTTGATGCACTTAGTTATTTTACTTCTATAATACACATGTTTTTCTTCACTCTCATAGGTAAACTCATGATTCCATATCTCTATTGTTATATATATATATATCCTCCCATATCTTCTACACATGAACCTACAAACTAATACACTAATCATGATACACTAGTACATTTTCCATAACCAACCATGATACCTCTCCACCCATGATATAGCATTAGAATTGCTAATACTCAGACCACTACTTTTGATACTAATGAAACTCTCATACTGGTATTTTACTTTACCATCTTGTATTCACTCATCATCCTCTGTGCATTGTGCACACAATTCTAAATACTGTACTTTATTCTTCCACCACAACTTGCTTCTTAACACATCAACACCCTCAAAATCAAGTGATATACATCATCAAAATCAAGTAATATACATCACTAGTTATATACTTATGCACTCCTATCTATTCACATCAATACTCTACTTCTACATGTAACACAAGTCCTACTACTTTAGCACAATATATTCTTATTCCTTCACACTCTCCTATACACTTATGGGTACCACTCGACTATGGCACACTCACTAATACCCCTCATAAATATATATTTCTCTATGCTTGACATACTCAAGTATCAACCACTTAATTGAATCTCATGCCCCACTCATGTCCAACATATATTCCGTGATACTTAATTGATACATGGGTCACTCAACTATAGGAATTTATATCTATATAGAACATGCATGATGACACTGATACAAACTTCTAGAATTACAACAGATACTCTTTACTCTCCCTTCTACCATTAGTATCAATTCCAGCTAGACTGACACCTACCATAGAACTATTGCTAAAAGTTACTGTACCATGAGTTATCTCTAGTCTGATGTCTATTTGCTAACATTCCCAACCAAGAACCACTTACAGACTCACCGACTATATTCTCAACAGCTAATACTGATACTCAAGACTCAAAACTAATTATAAATTACTAACTATTATAATATAAAAGAACCCTAATGAAATAATGTACCATAAGGAACTAGGCTAGAGGAACTTAAGGTACCTCTTTTCCTAAGCTAAAGGATGATGGAACAGAATCCTATAATAACAGAAGTGGAATGATAGAGATGATACATTAAGAACAAGTTTAAGATACAATCTGATAATCATACTCGTCTGTCCGAAATCATGATACTCAGAATCCTTGCCACACTAGTAAGCATAACTGCGATAAACAACAGATTTCATAACTAAGGTATTCAACTCTATAATCATGTCATCTAGAATCCTTACCATGCCAACCGATATGGCTACGAGAAATCCTAAATTTCATAACTAAGATTTGTACATCCAAAGTTAGGTCCCTATGTTTCTGTCACGCTAGCTAATATGGATGCGATAAATTCTAGACTCCATAACCAAAGCAGATATTTTACCTTTCTTACGATCCTCATCAACATATGTCATCAGAAGATACCGTAATTCAGTCCATAAAATTCATCTCGATATGAAAATCAAAATCATCAATGAATCATCAAGAATCGAACTCAATAACAAAAACTGAGAGTAAACGGAAACAAGAGAAAAAATATTTGAATTAGAATTTATAATAAGATTCTCAAGGGTCGTTCCAAGAAACTCTCAAGAAGTCCTAATTTGTCATTGAGTATTCCCATCCTAATATCCTATATCATATATCCTTTCACAGGCTCGCAGTAGTACAACTAAATCGCTGTACTACCATAACATCACACAACTTGCGAAGTCGGCCTGCATGGGCCACTACTAAAAATGTGTCATATCCCACACCCGCATGATCGGAGCACGAGTACGTGGGTACATCTAGCCTACGCCACAACCTCGACGGTAGAACACTGTCTAAGTTATCATTACCTATCTATCTATCATACTAGTACAACCAATACTACCATGTACTCAATCATAATAATCTAAAAGAAGAATGAACAGGAAAGATAATCAATAACATTCTACAAGGAAAGAACTAGGCATGATATGGAAAGAAACACTAACTAGAACTCTACAAAAAATTATCTCAAGTCCACAGTGTAATAACAGTCCAGTCTAAGGCACCATTCTGAGATCCCAGAATGGATAGCATAATAATCACTGATAATATTATCCAGTCAGAATTGGAGCAAAGTACACCTCTAGCAGTAGTTCCAATAAATAATAAAGACTATGTAACAGTAAATAGAGAGCATATACAAGATGAATAGAGCATGGTAGAAATATACAGGAATAAAGAAATATAAAAAATACTACAAGAGATACGAACATCATATATAGAATCAAGAAATATATCTAAGTAATGAGTACTAGTGACAACTTATGATCGGCTTGGGTACTGCTCAAGAACCACGGGCCTGGTTAATCATACGTATGGTGTATGAATAACACTATACAAAAAAAAGTACTGTGGGGTATGATCACATATGTACACTACATACTCCCCGCCCCAACTAGTATAGTTGATCCAATCCATGACACGTTATGATACTGGATTCCATGAGAAGGGCACTAATCCTCTCATGAATCACTGTCCATACATGTACAAGAATAATGAGCTCACAAAAGAAATATGCTAGGAACTACCAGAAATAACATCTTATGATGGGATCTAAAAAATACCAATCCATGTAACAACTTGTCAAGAAATCAAGGATATCTGTACTAAATGCAAGATACATAGAGGATATCATAAACGAAAACTGTTAAAGAATGTACTCGCCTGGAATCCGGGATGAAGTATGACCCCATATCTGGAACAGTGCCTCAAAGACCTAAATATGGAATATTACATCAATACAAGGTTTTGAAATAAAATAAGTTAAACTAGTTCAAATCTAGGTCATTAGGCCAAGTCTAAGTCAAAACAGTCAAACTAGGTCAACTCTAGGTCAAACTAGTCAAACTTGGTCAAACTAGCTATTTCTAGGTTGTATGAGTCTACATCTAGGTTTCTAAGTTGATAACTTGACGATATTAGCAATACTAGCTAAAACTAGGTATTAGGATATCTTATCTTACCATATCAAACATACCTTGACTAGCTATTAATATTAGGTAAAAAGTTACCACATATACTTATATCAACAAGTAACTTATATGCATATATACTAGTTGTTAATATTAGGTAATAGGTTACCATATTTCAATATGTATAGCTAAACATAAATATACTAATTACTATATATATATATATATATATATATATATATATATATATATATATATATATATATATATATAAGTTATACTACACCTCCCACAGTATTACCTTAGCGATCAATATCCATAACTTAATACTAACATTTATACCTTACTACCCTATAATCCTAATACCTTACTATCAATTTCTCAACTTCAGTTGACACAAACACCCTCATACACACTACTTCCTACTGGTACCCTATTACTCATGTTGGTAACTTGTCATTAAAACTCTCATAACCTTCACCCAAAACTACGCTTATCCAAATTCAAACACTAAACAACCCTATCAACACTTACCTACACAACCCTCTCCAACACTCATACCACATCACACATATACTACACATACATACCTTACATACACCAAGCCACTATCCCCTTCGATTACTGTTATTTTACCCCTATCTTCACTATCTGTAGGCTTCCACCCAAATATTGCTCCAATGCGCTTAAACCCCCTTTTAGGTACAGCTTATTGCCAGGAAGAACACCCACCGCAGTTAGATACTGCTTGCACACTGAAGGGAAACCCTTACTTGATACAACTGTAGCAACCCCCATATTTCCCACCATCTACTGCACTATACTGGAACCATCTGCAATTTCTCAGGCCTGCAGACCTCTCATCTCACTCTCTCCACACTGGCACACACAGGAACTATGCACACACTCCCTTATCTCGACACACACTTATAACTCACCCTTAAATCTAATACTCCCTCACTCAAACACATAAAGCATTGTATATAATTCTTATCATTCCATAAACTCCTACTATCACACAACCTATTTCCTACCTTCAGTTGCTCGGGTTCAATAGGTACCTTCTGCAGAATCGAATAACAGACCCTTAAGCTTCCTGATACTCTTGCCCTTGTTACCTGCAAACCTGCAGTTGTACCCCTTTGCACTTTACTTCTTGTACACCCCATGACACATTAATCCATTTGCAGGAACACAAGATACTCTCATCTTCCCAACTGCATACAGTGCAGTCCAAACTCAACCATACTGCTATAGATTTTACCCATTACAAACTGCAATTACAGTAACACTGGTCCTCCACCTCACTCTCTCTAACACTACAATAGCACCAATCAATGATACTAATATGTATCATTAACACTTGTCTCAGTTCACACTCGCACCAGTCCAAGCACTGTGATACACACACACCCTCATACAGTCACTCACACTCCCGCAAGACATACTACATTAATACCCCTCTAAAATTCATGTATCAATTTATAGTATATATAATTATAACATATAACATATACCTATCAATCAAATAATTTAAGAATTAAAAGATATAATATATATTATCATGACAAAACCATAAACACAAGGAGTGCATCACACCCGTATCATACTAGATGTATGATACGCTTGTGATACGTCCTTGACACTCTCCCAAATCAATATCTAATGTACCACAAATAATTTTAGCATGTCTAAAATCATATTTCTAAGCAATACAAAGTGCTAGCTACTCAACCACGTGCTCATGACAAAATATGACATTTGTAGACCCCCGTGCCGAAGAGAAAACTCCCAAATCAAATTATATCACCAAATTACCATGATATGGCCTACTCGTATCCAATTTTGGGTACGATACTAGTCTCACAAATTGGACCTATTGACAAATACATGGTGCACAACTCTCGAATTTCTCCCAAATTGGACACAAAATACACCAAAACTTCCAAAATAGGGGTCCCTAGTAGTCAAATCTTCTTCCTATAGGTAACCCTAGTCCATAGGTGGGTTCCTAATGATTAAACTATAGATTTAGAGTCTAATTAGAAAGTCTAGTCTAGTTAGGTAAAACTAAATTGGACCTATTGGGAGATGGATTCTCAATAAAAATCTTCAATGAACACATGGAAGCCTCAACTTGTGCAATTTCTCCCAAATTGTATATCCTTGCCTCCTCCTTGCTTCGGGAGTCTTCAATGGTGAAGTAGGGATAAATTAGGAAGAAGTTTGGCGAGAATTGGTGTAGGTTTGATGTATAGAAGAAGGGATTTGGAAAGGAAATTTCTAGATCTAAAATTTTGGAATAAAAAAGAGAGGAGAGAGAGTCCCCTCTCCTTCAAGTAGGCCGACCCCCCTTAGCTTGAGGTTCAAGCAATGTATAATGACTAAAAAGTTCCTATGGGCTTGTCATAAAGGAATGTAATTAAGGAGGAAGCTTCTACTCCTAATGGTTTGACTGATTAAATCACTAACTTAATAAAATGGGCTAAATAATTGGGCTAAAGTCTAGACTAATAAATTGTTGGTTCAAGAGTCAAGTCTAGTCTAGTTAGGTCCACTAACAAGTCTAAAATATAATGTAACATGCTAACAATATTTTAAATACTACAATAAATATTACATAACATGCACCATAATTAAATAATTATGAAATACCATTTAATATAATAAATTTTTGAAATGCCAATATTATAATATTACCAATAATATGAAAAGACAAAAATACTCCTCTTCGGAAAAGCGGTAGTGACACCTAATAAAAGTATGGCCCTTATAGTATAGTTAGGGTTAATGCTACAATATCAAGTTTGCCCCTCTCCATTTTTCATGAATGAAATCTTTCATTAGGAGGAAAGCATCTAACTAATTTAGTAAGAAAATTTTCTGTCCATGCACTAACTTAAATTAATTCTAAATAACTAAGCCATGACTAACAATAAGTAACACTAGCTAGCACTTAACAATTACTAATTAGTTAGCATACTAACCAATACCAGTATTGTTATAACAAACACAAATTTAATATAGGTATACAATTACAACCAATTATAAAATGACAAAAATACCCCTACAAGTGAAAGTGGTGGTTACACATGCAGTGATCATGGAGACATGTGACAAAAGTCCTAGCCACATAGTCTAAGGCCTGAGAGTATTAAATGCTCTAACCATCTCGTTATATGTGCATATTGCGGTATTAGTGTTTACAATCACCATTATTATTACGTTTGTTAGTATACAGCTGTGTAGTGCCATGTGTATATATGACAAACTTGTCATACTGCAATAAGCGGTGATCTTTCTATGCGGTATCAATCTCTCTAGTTTCTTTCATGCGCCAATGTCCCTATGTGGCAATAACTCTTCATCTTTATTATCTAGCTGGCAGTGATAGTTATGAAGATGAAGAGACAACTATGTACATTAATGCATTAATGGCACATACATTATATATACAGGTTATAGTAATTTAGATTTTTGAAATGTTTGTAACGCATGCCATGTGTCAAGTAGTCCAGGTTATGCGCATACGTTCTAATCTGGGTTATGCGCCATATTTATTGCAGAAGCCTATACAACAAGCAAACCTTATGCGACAGAATGTGAAGACAGTGACTTTTCAGATTTATGCGCATAGTTGTTATAGTATGAATGGCTACAAATAGTTGGGACATGTGCTTCCCAAAGGATCAAAGTTGAGTACTTTGAGCCAAATTGCAGCCCTTCTTGCCAGAGAGCTGAGAGTTAGTAATTTTCTCTTAATCTTTGTCTTATGATAGTCAACGAAAGTCATTCACGACTTGATCTCCATCGCTAAAATTCCCAGATTCTTTGTATTTATAATTCTTAGTGTTAGGATTCTCATTGTACTATTCTTTGTGAAAAAAGCAATAAAGTTTAAACACTTTTTTTGTGTAAAAACAAAAATAGCTAGTCTGCTAGGGACAACTTCCTCTACCGATGATAAGGCTATGGCACAATCCGACGTCATAAAGATTGGAACAACTCAAAAGATGTTGGTTGTTCAATTGGACCAACTATCTTTTGAAGAGATGCTTTCGGGGGATAGCTCAACTCCCTCGCTATAAACCGTAAGGCCGAAGAAGACTCACAAAATTTGGCTCCTAAAGCTCGCACCGTATATCCTGCCAGTATATTAGAGGATATGGTCTCGGAGAAGATGCTGTGAGCTGCAGAGTCAAAGGACAGTGAGCTTCATAAATCTCTTTCTTTGGCTGCTCATCGCCAAGGAAAGGTGAATGCGTCAAAGTGGCATACAAGCACTCCAGAAGAAAAGCTAGAGTTTATGCGCGAGCTTGGTAAAAGTTTAGACACTGTAGGCCGAGCGCTTCAGGGCTATGCTGGCCCACCAACTCCACTGTTGTGCTCTATGCGCAAAAAGAAAAATTAGAGTGCTCAGCACTTGAGTCTTGGCAGAGGAAAACATGACGATGCCAAGGACCTAGGAGATGTCCTCTGATGAGCCTATGTACACTCAGCATAGTGTGCGGAAGAAGACTCAAAGGAAGAACAATGTCGATTCCCTTCCTATGCACATAAAGGGTATACTGCCACTATGCGCCAATAATCCTGAAGCTGGACATACTCTCTGAGGCATCATCGTATGCGGCAGGAGAAGATTTTCATGTTTGATAAACTTTCTTTCTCACAGAAGGCTATGCGGCAAGGATCTCAGATTGGTAATGAATGGGATTTTTTGTACTATGCGCCACAGGGTACTAAGTCATAGAAGACCAAACTGGCTCGAGCTTGACATGCACCATTCTAAAAGTCTTTCAAGAATGACCTATGCGACAGGCTTGGCTATGCGCATGATGAAGGTCAGAAAGCATCAAACTTCACAGCAAACATATGCCAGGACTCGATCCATGGACATACAAAGGGTTTAAAATACTACCAGAATAAGTCAATTTAGCGACGTCTAAAAAAGTCGCTAGATAACCAAAAAATGTCGCTAAGTTGGTTTAGCGACGTAATTAGCGACGTTTTAAAGCAGTCGAAAAAAACTAAGTCGCTAAAACAAAAAATGTCGCTATACCGACGTTTTTTAGCGACTTTAATATGTCGCTAAATTTAGCGACATTTAGCGATGCCGCGTCACTACATAGCGACGTTTATTGAAGTCGCTAAACGTCGCTAATTAGCGACTTATATAGTGACGTTACACCGACGTCTGTAATGACCTGGCAATACTGCCATGTCGGCAGTTTACGACATATAGCGACGATTTTAGCGACGTCATTAGTGACGTATTTAGCAACGTTTAACAGCATCGCTAATTAGCGACGTATTTAGCGACGTAAATAAATGTCGCTAAACGTCGCTAATTTTCAAAAAAAATAAAAAAAATATTACTGAATTGCATTTCTGGGTTTACCAACCCCCTTGGGTTCATTATCAGGTATATGATGGTAGTAGAAATAATTGAATAAGGAACACAGTAGCAGCACAAAGGGGGAAAATTCTAGTGCACTAGGTAAATTTGAAGATTCTAGTAGCAGCACCAAGTATCAATCATTAGTTGTAAACCAAAATATGAATAATATAAAAAAATTTGAAGAAAAGAAAGCATCCAACAAATCTCATCGTAAACGTAAATAATATGGCAAATTTATATCCATACAATCGCATCCTAAATAATAAAAAAATATAAATATCCAGTAACTAACTATTCTACTGCGAATCTGCAAGAGGCTGACCACCGGCATGCTTGAAGGATAAGAACTGCTCATACTCGTCCCGTGGAATCGACACCGATGTCGATGGAGAAGTCAGTGACGTCGGTGGAGTCTGTGTCGATATAGGCGCACCAGGAGGCCGTGCCCGCTCCAAGTCTGCGAGTCGCTGGTTGTAAGAATCCATGGTAGATAACAGCCTCGTACTGCTATGAACCATTGAATCCTGAATCATCGTCAGCCTCTCGCCCATTGATAGCTATGGCGCCAGCAGCTCCATGATGTTACAGTCATTGGAGGCTCTAATATTATTTGTCAAATCCTGGAGCTCCGTCATGCTGCAGTCGAGCATATCGAATAGTGCGATGAGCATCGGATTTTTTGCCTACGGCTGGGACCGGGGCTGCTCCACTATCCTTCGCAGCAACTCGTCACGGAAAGACGCAATCTAACGGTCAACGGTCTCCTAGACGGCCTCCTGGACTCTGGCCGACGACTGCGAGGGCTGCGACTGCAAGGGCTGTATGGAATGCGCAGCTGTCGGGGAGGCCCTAGATGACTACGTCTCAACCAGGGCGCCATAGGAGCCCGTACCGTAGTACGTACCCCTCTGGAGACCACCAGCTGCGGTCACCCACAGGTCGTCCGCCGACGGAGCTGGAGCGGGCTGCGACGAAGTACCAGCCTCTCCAGGTGTAGGTGCACTAGCAGTCGCCCGCTCACGCAGCCTAAGATGCTCGGCCTAAAAAGGTTTGGAAACTCGATAATTGCCTAAGTTATATTAAAATTAACACAAAGTAAAGTAATACTTACATAGGTCTGCGAGGCCCTCTCATCAATAAGATTTTCATCCTTGCGATGGGTGGCCAAGAATACGGTCACCATGTTTGCATCCTCACCCCTCTGTACCTGTTAAAAATATATTATTTATTACTAAACTTAAATATTTTTTTCAAGTACTATTTTATGGTACTTATATTAAAATAATATATTTTAAAAGAAAAAATATACCAAATGATGGAAATGTTCCGTCATCGAAATCGAACCACCACACCACTTGGCAGCATTCCGCCTAGCCGCCTTGGCCTTCTCAGACCTTTCCTTGTAGCTCGGATCATCGAATCTAGCCCTCATCACAGTCCACTGCTCAGGCGTGATCCAACCTTGGATCGGTTTTTTAGCACGATCACGAGCCTTCTGGTCATCCAGAGCATCTCGGATAAGCTTGGCGGCAACGGTAGGAAAGAGCCGCTCGATCAACTCGGCCCGGTGCGGAGGATAAAAATACGTTTGCTACAATAAATAATTTAGTAAGTTAGCATCACGAATAAGTTATATAATATGCATAAATTAGAGGATTTATTTAATATACTTTTACCTAGAAGTGTGCAAAACAGAATGCCTTCCTCTCCTCCGGAGCCTCAGAGTAGTTGATCCAAGGGCCACCATAGTTGTTCCTTAGAAATTGGCCCAGGCGTCTCTGAACCGACGATGGACGATATCTATACAGAGATAATAATTTAGAACACTAAAAAAGTCAATATACGATGAATAAAAAAATACACAATATATATTATACTAAACCATCTAATTGACTTACTTTGTACCGTCGGCCCAAATCTCTGTCCTCGTCTCCCCCGGAGGTGCGCATGGAGGATCTTGCTGATGCTGGGATAACGTGGGCACGACCTCCTCGACATGCTCATCTGTCCCCATGGTTCCATCAGCAGGAGGAACGCTGGACGAGGGTGTACTATCATGCCTGGAACTACTCGTCCTAACAGTCGGAGATGTGAGTGATCGATATACTGGAGTACTAGGCGATGATGATCCGGAACCAACAGGAGGAGCACTCTGTCTACCTCAGAACCTGCCGAATCCTTTGCGTCGTCCTGTCATATCTGATAACAACATATGATGAATATAGAGAAACACAAATATATAGTACATTCTACAGTCGAAATATGATGCATATCTCAAAGCATTCTACAGTCAAAATATAATGCATATATTCGTTAATGGGTACATCTACTTCGTCAATTTTCTAACCTTGATCTACATTCTACAGTCAAAATATAGTTACATTCTACATGCAATATATTTTATTTTCAATCATCTTCAGAAAATTCATCTTATTCGCCTTCCTCGTCCTCCTCTTCTTCTATCTCTTCCTCATCTTCACTTTCATATACTTCGTCTTCCTCTTCGGATAATTCTATATCTTCTACATTATTACTCGTGTAATGAGTAACTTCCGTTGAGTCCACATCTACAATATTTGTTACAAGAGGGTATATCGTCCTCTTGATAAGCTATTTCGTCAATGTCAAAGGTATTTCTAGCTTTAGTCTTGCATACTGCCCACCAATCCGACCTCGCTGTCCCCCGTCTAGGATAAGTTATGAAGTACACGAGCTGAGCCTGACTTTATAGGATAAATGGTTCATAGCCTTGATATCTACGCTTGTATTTTATATCTACAAGGCCATGCTTGTCAATTTTCCAACCTTGATCTTGAATCGGATTGAACCATTCACACCTGAATAGCACGATATTAGTAGGTTCTGTGCCATAATTATATGTCAACTCCATAATCTCTCGTAAGATGCCAAAAAAATCATTGCCCGGATTGACGTCTTTGTAGTTCAAAGATTTGATACACAAACAACTGTTTTTCGTGGAATCAAGATCCAGAAAATTGTCTCTGATAGGAGCATTTGTCGACTTGAACCTGAACCCATTCAAACAAAAACTTGGCCATATTTTTACAGCAGTAATTGGTCCCTTGGCTAGAGTTATAATAGATTCAGTCTCGGGTATTATTAGACGATCGACCTAAATACCAAAGTAGCGATAGTAAGTTATTTATTTTGCAAGTGCAGAAATAAAAAGTAATTACCAAGCATCTTACATATGCGCTCAACTAAGAAGGAAAATGGCATCTCATATCTTGTCCTACTTCTTCGTCTGTTATGTAGGGTCTAACTGACCTCAACTCATTATTATATGTGCTGAAAAACAATGAAACAACTGCTGATTAGTAGCATAATAGTATCTTATACTATTACATTGAGATGATGTAAACGTGAACGTATTAATTACTTATCCCTCTAGCTTCTCCACTTCATCCTCGTCGCAATTGATAACACTACTCCATATTGCTATTCTAACTGATATCTCCCCAATTGATACTTGTAACGTTATTTGCAAGTAAGTAACTAATACCAACTTCTCTTAACCAATATCTTACTATCTAACCTATCTTAACCAATTACATATCTACCTTGGCACTCAACACTTAACTGTTACTTACCTCTCTAGTACTATCCTCATTCACTTGCACACACCTGAACTCACACAACACACAGACACATGCACTCACATTTGCAGTGCCCTCTCAGACACATATCAAATCAACCCTTAATACCTTAGAATTATACACATACTACCCCTCCACATCAGTGCTACCATTATTGCCCAACTCTTGCTACTGCAACAAGTTTGCACACATAGGTGCCCACTACCGACATTCACACAATCCTTGGTATATGGATACATTCTGGAATATATATTCTATTGTATACAATGATTCCTAATTGATACCAACATCGAAATTATACATATCACCTAGCTAATATTCCCAGATACATAACCTGCTGCTAATATTCCCAGATACCTAACCCCGGGTCAAAAAACCTAACCCTAATCCTAACCCTAACCCTAACCCTAACCCCTGATCAAAAAACCCTAGAGAGAGAGTGTGTGTCGTGTATGTCTGTATGTGTGTGTGTGTGTCGTGTGTGTGTGTCTGCGTCTGTGTGTGTGTGTCGTGTGTGTCTGTCAGTGTCTGTGTGTGTGTGTTGTGTCTGTCAAGTGTGTGTTGTGTCAGTGTCACATGTGAGAGAGATAGAGAGAGAGAGAGAGAGAGTTAGGGTTTACCTAGAGCTCGAGAAGGAGGAGGGGGATGCCGGAGTAGCCGCAGCCGTGGAGAGCCGGTCGCCAAAGAGGGAGGGTGCGGGAAATTTGACGGTTTTGAAAATTTTTGAAATTTTCGCAGATGGGGGAAAAGAAAACCGAGTCCTAATTAACCAAAATTTAGCGACATTTAGCGACGTCAAATAAAAATATCGCTAAATTAAAATTCAGCGACGTCAAATACGTCGCTAAATACGTCGCTAAATATTTTAAATATATACGTCGCTTATTACGCCACTAAATGTCGCTAAAGTAGACATATTAGCGACGTTTAGCGACCTTAATTGAACTTATAGCGACTAATATTTTAAAATCTTAATAAAAGTCGCTAAACGTTGCTAAATGTCGCCATTTAGCGACATCTAGCGACGTTTTTACATGGAGTCGCTAATTTATTTTAATTAGCGACATTTTTATATGGAGTCGCTAAAATGCGTCGCTAATCCCGCTTTTTCTAGTAGTGAAAGTAAAGTTTCCCTTTTCAGACTTGCATGATGTATTATGTCACAAACTCAAGGCAAGGGATATTACTGTCAGACACAAAATGTCTCCTTCAAGACATCAGTGTGCTAGCACAATCATCAATAGATATTATTCCAAAGTAGCAGAAGCTCAAATGAGGCAGTCCATTTTTTAATGATTGCACAATGTTCCATCAACCTGAGAGTGCCTCAAAAAAATATGGTTAAGCGAAACTGAAAGTGAAGATGAGTTGCCCTTCACCTCATACTACTAATCCTGGAGGTCTCCTTCTGATAAATCCACTCAGAAGAAGAATACTTCAAAAGAGGGTCCATCCAACCCTCTGGTCATCACACCAAGAAGTCAAACAAGGGTACAAACACCAGCTCTACCATCGCCAAGAGCAAGGGTCCCTTTGAGTCAACCGGTGGATATTCCTACTGAAGGTGTTTATCTGTACACCCGTCAAAGATTAAGATCTACATCCGAAGAACCTGGACCACGAGTAGGGGTAGTAATCCTCCAACACCTGATATAACACCATAAATTGGAGGTAACAATCCTCTTATGATATACGATAATTCGACATTCCATCAAGAAGTTCATCCCATGGAATAAAAGACGATATGCCAGGGGGTAGTATCCCTCTACACACCATACCAGCAAGTGAAACTTCAGAGCCCGGGGGTAGTAATTCCTTTGATTCTGAGGGCGATGCGAGGATGAGACCCTTTTTCGATAAAAACATACCTCAAGTGTCTAAAGCGAAAAGTGTAGGTTCTACTACCCATCAAGTTGTCCTCATGTAATGCCTGTATACTTGGCAGAAAATGACAATAAAGAAGGTAGCAGGGTTCGCCAACGCATTGACACCCTAGAAAAAATGGTACAAGCATTGAACCAGACACTAATGGAGATTAATGCAGTATTGGTTCCACCATAACCACCAACTATGGGTAAAATAAACCAAGGCTCAGTGAATAATGAGGAGACTATAATTCCTACTAATACTCCTGCCCCACTTAATATTGGGGATAGTACCTTGCCAGTGATACACCAGGTTCCACCTGTAACTACCATAAAATCGGCTATTCCTTCACCGATAGATGATACTCAAGAAGCCATTCGAGAACTGCGTGCTCGTTTAGATTCCATGAACAACAAGGAGAAGCTTCAAAAACTCATAATAAGGCAACCATACCCTCCTGAGTGGAACAACATAATTTGTCTACCAAATATAAGCTACAGTCTCTGATTCCTTTTGATGGGAATATATTGCCCCCGCCAATTCGTGAATTACTTCCACTCCCACACGGTGTATTTACCAAGGGATGATGCCCTACTCACTAAGTTAATTATTGGAGCATTAACCAACGTAGCTTATGTGTGGTTCTATAGTCTGTCAGATAACTGCATCAAGTCATTTGATGATTTGGAGACATTGTTCCTCTCTAGATTCTATGACGGTGACATGGATGTAACTATGTCAACGCTCCTCTCTATAGAACAAAATGGGATAGAATCTGCTCATGACTACATTGAGCATTTCAGATAAGCAACTCTGAAATTACCAGCTGTCATCCCAAAGTCCATGTTCATGGACACTAGTAGATATAATTTATTCTCCAAAGTAAAGTTCGGCATAGGTACGAAACAATGCGAAGAATGGTCAGCATTTATCGCAAGTGCTAACATTGCTAAAATGAATGCGAGTAATATCCCTCTATTAGGGTTTAAGGTGCATGATGACAGAGCAAAGCGTCCTCAAAAATAAAAACAACAACCACAATGGTAAAGGATATCCCATAAAAATAGAACCATGTGCTACGAACGTGTTAATGTGTGTAAGAAAATCTGTGATCGGTGTTTAAAAATCTGAGTGAAACGAGCTTGGGTAGAATATCCCGTAAAAATGAATAATGGTTTGCCTTAGAAAATGGGGCAAGTATCGTACGGCAAATTTGTACAATGAATCATGTGCTTGAACGTGTACCTATGACCTTGTGAGCTGACCTAGTAATTAGACAGACGATCCTGTGACGAGTGAAATAACTTGTGTAACTGACTTTAAATTATTACTTGAATATATCATAGAACTGGGACAACAAGACTTAGAGTTAGACTGGAGACGGTAAGTGTGTGCTATGTTTGACCCAAACAGATGGATGCTAGTTGGTTAAATCGGATATATCGTTCTCAACGTTAGTGCAAATACTTGGTTTGAGTTGGAATGGAAATGATTTGAAAATTTTATTAAACCCGTCGGAAGTATCCTTGTGATTTGTAAGACGAGAACCCTTGAGATTTTTGAAAGTAGCTTGTCCAATTTCACTATTGCTATGTTTGGTTGAACATATGTTTGAGGGACGCCTTGAACGTGTGCACAATCTAAGACTCAATGATATATTGAACTCGAGTATAAAGACTTCGCTATCGCTAAGTTGGTTGACATGCATATATTTGAGGGACGCTTTGAATATGTGCATGATCCAGACTCATGACATGTTGATCTCGAATGCTAGTACAAATGAATATGTTAGATTTGCCTGAACGAGTATATCAACTTTGATAAGTTTGCCTTAGCCTTAGAACATCATTCTAGATAGATCATAACGTACCCCGTATTAAGAGATATATGTTCCGCGCTAAGACGCAAAAAAGACCGAGTCAGATCTGGGATTGAATGATAGAGTCATTCAATGAGATCGACCCAGCATACACACAATACGATATAAAGAACGAGTAGAAAATTATGTTCAAACGGATCTAGTTGTATCGATTGCTATGCTTGAGATAGATTCAATAATGTGATAGAACGGCTTGCACTCAGAAAGTATCAAGGACAGACTTCTTCTGTGTGGTGTATAATATAACGACCCATTCTGTTCAAGCGGACAGCCGATTCAAACGGCATAAGTGAAATAACACAACCCGCTTTGCTCAGCGAGAAGACTCGTTTGAGGCAAAATATTTCCAGACTTGGCCCTTCAGGAGTTCAGACTTAGAATTTCAAAGGCTCACTCAGAGTATTGCTCGACCGGGCCAAATCATCGCTAAGTTGGATGGCAACGATGAACTTGTCTTTTCTTAGCCAGCACACTTAAAATATGGACGATATATGCTAGTCGCTAGGTGAATCATCCATTGCATGCTAATAAAGAATACAATGCACCTAGCTAAGGGAATAATCCTAACTTGTATTGCTTGTATTATAACATAGAAATAAAACTTGGCTTATATCGGACCCTCGCATGCTACCTTTGCTTCGTGTAATTAGACCCCGCTATGCCTCGAGTAGATTGATATATATACTTCGTAGTGCATTGTTCACTTGATTACACTGCACGTCCCTATATTATGTCGCTCGATATATCCCTTTAGGGTTTTACTCCTCACTTTACCCTTAGACTCGTGCCAAAGGTAAATGCTTATATTAACATAAATAAAATGCTTGTCTGCTTATATGTTAACTTGGACTTGTTGTCTCGTTCCAATGCTTGTCACAAAATTTATGACACAATCAAGTAACACTATCCGTATCGTGCATGCATCTAGTTAGCCAGAAGACTATCAAATAGTTTTTCTGTACGATATGAACCTGCAAGTATCCAAAACCCTTAGGTCGCCAAGGTAGTCCCCAAATCAGAGAAATGCATCAAGTCAAGTTGAACACTGAACGAGAATCATGTCAAGCAAATCAAGAATCATAGCTCATGGAGCAATGCTCGTTCAGAACAAAAATCATGGATTATCATGTCAAGTTATGAATCTGGAAGACCCAAGACTTGCATATCGCGGACAACTTGAAAACAAGGGGGATCTTCAGATCTCGTTCCACGGACAGTCTTCGGGTCACCGGGGTCGATCCGATTCGGATGGAACTTTACGATAGTCTCACGTGCTGGGCGGGATGGCTTGCAGCGCCTCACATTATTTTGTTGCATACCATCTTCGTTCAAGACTATATATCGTCCTTTATAGCTATGCTAGCGACTTACGTTCATATAGATAAGTCATCCTTACTTAGCGATAATCCGTATGTGAGCCATTATATCGTATCCAGTAAGCTGAAACACCTGAATGATTATGAGTATAAGTCATCTATACAATTGAGCAACCTGAGCAACCCATCGAACACTTGAACATCAAATGCAACACACCTGAGTAATCCTTATAACTCGTGCACTTAAAACAGTACCTCGCACATGACACTTATGTTTGCTTATGTTATTTCTCCTGGATTTTAGTATAAATGCTCGTGCTTGATTTAACTTGGTTTTCCTGGGACAGGGAAGGACGAATGGTAAATTGATAAGTCTCACCGTATTCCTTTATATCGTACGGCGTACAGCCACACGGGTTATGCTTTACATCATTACCATAAAACTGATCCTAAGGTAAGACTAAAAAGATAACTTAATATATGGTGCACGAAACCTTTATAACATGTTTGGATTTATCAAACGGGTGAGAAACGTCCCCACCTTTGCATTTATGTATTGACAACCTACCAATTTGCTTGCAAGATACGGAAAAACCTCGTTTAGTACAGAAACTCCTTCGTGTGTGCTTTGGCGTGGAGTTCACTCTGGAGCCTTGGACCGTTGTGTTCAGAATTGAAGCACATATAAAAGATATAATATTGGAACATCGCCTATGTATCATTCCACAAATGTAGCCACTTGGCACAGTTTTACTATTTCAGAGAGAGGATTGAACGACTTATAATCTCGGCCTAGCACCACCTATAACATGTTCAATATCAATAAAGAGCTTGTTTTACTTCTATACTTGTGTTATTCAATACTTCCGCTATTGACGACTCCGTAAACTTGTTACTAATCGCCTGTACTTTTCTATTCCGCTGCACCCGGACTATTTGTGCGACTCTGTGGCTTAGTCATCTTATCACCTGTTCAGATCATGGTCTTGCACGGACGCGACTTACTCTCGTGCGGCATTACGTCCAGATGGGAAAAGATCGTTCCGTGGGAGCGCTGGCGCGGTGAGTCGTGCCTAGCAGGGACGGCCGATTACCTGTGGAAGATCGGGGCATGACACAAGACGGTTTATGGTATCCTTCTATTCTCTATCGTAAGCAGCACAAGTAGGGATAGAACAAGATAATTTTCCAATTACGGTACTGATGGGCCGGTCGTATACAAACCGTCCACGCTAATTCCTCTATTTAAGACTTCCTCGCCGTCGACAGACCCTCACAAAGAAAATATGCATCAATTCCAACAAGGATTGTGAAGCATATGTATGTGCATAAATAATTTGGTCCTATGTGCATAAAAAAAAATTTAGGGCAACAAATATGTCCTTGCACAGATGAGCAAGTTAGCTCATGCGCCAAGAAATAAAATTCGGACCTACGCGCATAAAAAACTGTCGCATATATCCCTGAATGCAGCATCTCAGGAAGATGACTACAACTATGTGCATAATAGAAGCGTATAATTCCCATGCGCATATTCTTGACAAAGTTCTCCAAGGCAACTATATTTATGCACAAAAAGGAAGTCTTTGTTGTCAACACATGTTCAGGATGAAGCTTCTTCAGCAACATCCATGCTTGTCAGCTGTGGAGTCTATTCTGCGTATATTCTAGATAATTTACCATCTATGTGGTAGGATGTGTAATTGTGTCTCTGTATTCAAACAAGCACACTCTCCACACCCTCTTTGGGTAACCAAACAATCGACAATATAGAGTTGAAGCCCACTACAGCTCTCACAAAACTCGTGGATAGAGGAAACAACTTGAAGTCATAAGAAAAAGAATTTTTGAGCATGAAGGAAAGAGAAAAGAAATATGAGTAGTACTAAATTTCTCTCTCATAGAGCCCTCTATTTAAAGGCTCAAGCCTATGCATAGTTAGTTATAGATAACGTTTCAGTATTTAATGCGATAAATCTCACATTAATGGTGACGAATCAAGATATCTTGATTCTCGTGCACATACTAATATACACGTAAATGATAGTTTGATTCCCGAGATTGTGCATTGACTTTGCACTAAAGAGATGCCTTAAAATTTATGCTAAAATAATCAAGAATTGAGAAGAATTTATTGTACGAGATTCTAGAAAGATTTGAAAGCCTGGTAACAGAAGTCTATACGACGCATAAAGTAGCAGCATATGGCAAAAGTCTTATGCACCAAAGAGAAATTATCATTCATGCTTCTTTCAAAGAATTTTAAACTTGTTGAAGTTTTGAAAACTTTGAAGGGAATCTTGTAGAAGCATAAAAAATCATAGTAGTCAACTTTCCCAAACTCAGTCAAGCCAAATACACCCAACTATTCAAATACTATACGGCATGAAGCTCATCTGGCACTAAAACAAAAATTGGCGTCTTCTCCTATGAGGCACAAGTAGTGATCCTGGAGACATACAGCAAAAATAACTATGCGATAAAAGTCCTAGCCGCATAGTCCAAGGCCTGACAATATTAAATGCTCTAACTGTCTCATAATAGGTACAAACAGTGGTGTCAGTGCTTACAATCACCATCATTATTATGTTTGTCTGTATATATCTCTGTAGTGCCATGTGTATATATGACAAACTCGTCATGCGACAAGAAGTAATGATCTTCTAATGCGGCATCAATCTCTCCAGTTTACCTCATGCGGCAGTATCCCTATGTGGCAACAACTCTTCTTTTTTATTATCCAGCTGGCAGTGATAGTTACGAAAATGAAGGGACAACTATGCATAGTAATACATTAATGACGCATACATTATAAATACAGGTCATAGTAATTTAGATTTTTAAAATATTTATAATGCATGCCATGTGTCAAGTAGACCAGGTTATGCATATATGTTCAAATCCGGGTTATACGCCATATTTATTACAGAAGCCTATGTGGCAAGCCAAACCTTATGCGACAGAATTTGAAGACATTAATTTTTTAGATTCAGGACTATAGCCGTTACAATATGAATGCCTATAAATAGTTAGGACATGTAATTTCCAAAGGAATAAAACCTGAGTATATTTGAACCAAATTGCTGCCCTTCTTGCCAGTGATCTGAGAGTTAGTGATTTCCTCCCAATCTTTGTCGTAGGATAGTCAACGGAGCAAAAAAGTCATCCGCGACTTGATCTCCATCGCTACAATTTCCATATTTTTTGTACTTAGAATTCTCAGTGTTAGAATTTTTATTATACTATTCTTTGTAAAAAAAAAGTAATAAAGTTCAGTTACTTTTTTGTGAAAAATAGGCCCCTATGGTGGGGATACAGGAGTCGATCAACACAATTCAGACCACCATGAGGGTTATTTCTTGTAGTGTCCGTGTTCCTCCTATTGCTGCCCAAACACTTGTGGCACCATGATGTCTGATCCTTTCGGTGCCTCTGCTTCTCCTATTGCTGCTTCTGGCCCTATCATATCTCCTGCCGCAGTGATGAGGCTTTTGAGTTTACTGGCCCCAGAGGCGTTAAGTTCACTACCATATGATTTATTGAATAAAATTTCTCCGGAGGTCTTCGATCGTATCCATGACCCGGGAAAGCGGTAATTTTGTTTGAGTTATTGATATTTATTTGTGATGTAGTACTCATGACACTTATGGATGTTGTCTATGTACTTTTAGTATTTTATGTACTTTTAGTATGTTTGGACATGTATGTGGATTTGTGATTAATTTTATTATGCTATTTACATATATTTCCTGAATTATTTATCTTTTGTGTGGTTCCAGTATGCGTTTGTGCCGCTGAAGGTCTGATTGGATGAGAATTCTACGACGGATTATGCTGGATGGTTGATATATATGATTGACAAGTTATGTATATCGTATATGTAATGTGATTACTGTATTTGAAAATATTTCTTTTGTAGTTCTGTGCAGATTAGCGATGCCATTCCATCGCCTAAGCGGTATCCCGCGACGAACTTGCGACTAGTAGGAGACGAATATGGCTGTCGCCAAGTAAACATTCCAAGGTTAGCAATAGATTATCGACTGCCAGCAGTGACATAATGTTTAATTGTCGACATAATAAATTGATGCTAATCCATCGTCTAATAGAGTATCAGACTATTCTTCAATATTAGAAACCAAATTATTGTCGCGGTGGCGTCACTGAAAAGTTGCAAACTTTGCTGGACATCTGTCGCTTTTCAGTCATTTTTAAATTAATAAAACACTCGCGAGTCCGTCGCTAAAATGTCACCAACTAAATCCATCGTTGAGTTGTCAAAAGGACATCACCGACATATATGTCGCTATACCATCAGTTAGTCATCGATGGATCGACTAATTGGTGATAATTTTTTTGGACGATGAGTCTTTGCCAACGTCCTTTATTCGCCTCTCTTCTGTCGCTAGTTGAAAGGGTAGCTTCAGTGAAGTAGAAATTGAGCCTAATGTAATGGATAGTTTGTATGTGTGCTTATTATAGATGCATAAAAAAAATCTATACAAGGTGTTTTTGGTGCAACAAAAAGGAGATCATTTCTTAGGTGCTTAGCTTCTCGTTCATGAAAATGTTTTGTTTATTGATATAGAGAGTACAAAGAATCCTTATGCAAAGAAGTTATAGGCACAAGCAATAAAAAATAAATTTTGGGGATGAGTAGCGATGGATGTCTGATTTGTGCGTGATCACTCGGTTCCGTTGACTACCCAACGTGGTTGATGGGAGGACTTGCTAAGTCTCGGCTCTCGAACACTGGAGAGTGGAGTTAGGCAGCAAGCGGGTTCATGATCCAAGCTTTTGAACTTTACAAACACTGGATAGTGGAGTTAAACAACTACACTGGCTCAAGATCCAATTTCTCGACCTTCTTGAAGAGCACCAATACCGGGTATTTATAGCCCCTAGAAACCGGTGGCTTCATACGTGGGCAATAGGAAAAAGATATTATTTTGTCCGTATGCATCAACATATATGCGGGTACAGGAACTTCAGCACTTGGAGGGGCTTTGAACGCCCGTATAGGATGTGTACGGCTTGACACGTAGCGCATGATATGAGAAATAATAAAAAAAATTTAAATAAGAATAGTTTGTCATTTTTAGTCTTGGAATGCAAGCCATATATGTGCATTAAATATGTTGGATTTCCCCGTGTCTCAGATCGCATGTTGATATCCTCGTCATTAATGTTGGAGATCTCCCCGTTTCTACTACCACTCAATATTGGCAGGAGGAGAGAGAAATATACGACATTGTGCGGGCGTGGCTCATACGCTGGTTTAGGAGAGTGGCTATTATGGAGCCACGTGACTTGGCTTCTCCGGGAAGCAGCAAAGTCTAATTATGTCGCTGACGAAAGCGTTGTTGCCGCATGAATCTTTCCATATGTACGAGATTCGAACTGTCGGTCTGATTTAATAGCTTTTAAGACTCTTAATACCTTATGTTCCTTATCATATGCAGGACGGTGTATAACACAAGATATGGGCGATGTATAGTACTGGGTATGAGCGTCGTATGATACTAGGCATAAGCGGCACATGGCTTTGTGCATGTAGAGTTGAGTGGCTGCCTTCTCAAAGCTTTTTTGCTCGTGGTCGCAGGGCCCTGATCTTGGCTTATGGGCACGCAATTTTTTCATGTTTCTATAAGACCCCCTTCAAAGTTTTTGAATTCCTGCAAAGAAATTCGTAATACATTGAATAGGGCATAGAAAATTGAGTTTAGGCACTGGACGTATGTCTTGTTTGTACATTTTGAATCTTATTGTTTTGAGGTCGTACAAGTAAATGCCTTGGTTTCTTAAAATCCCGTGTTGTCAGTCATTAGGTACAACTCTCGAAGCGTCATCAACGCGTGAAACAAGAAGAAGCTATCTGGCCATCTTGGTCTTCAATGCACGCAGATTTCTTGGGTGTCGTTACTCGTGTTGTCATTAATTGCTCTTATCAGGGCAAACAAGAAGTATAGGACGATAAACCATCGACTTCTCCCTCTATAAATAGAGCTAGCCTGGAGAAAAAAGAAGATCTATGTACCCTTCACTTTCTCCTCCTATGTCCTTTGTGGTCTAAGTGTTAGTAAGGTGCAACAACCACTTATGAGCGTTCTTTACTTCATACCGAGGTAGGTTCATTGGAAGACTAATGGCAGTGAGGCAGATCAAACTTTGGGGAGTGGCCATTGTAGCAAGGTAGGTTTGGCTATATATTCCCCCAAGAAGTCGAATAAAGAGGCATTCTTTGATCGTAGGTAGGCGCTCTGAGATGAAGCAGTCGCTCTGGATCTTCTCTCTCGTTTCTGTACCTCTGTGTGTATTTTTGTTCTTTCTTTTCATCTACTCACTGTAACAGAAAAGAAGAAGAAGAAAAAGGTACGGGCGTGTGCATATGTACTATGTATGTGGGATTATGATAAGAACACCCTACACGTATGCACACTTCATGTTGTAGAGACATGATGCATGTGTATGATGGCTTATGCGAAGACCCGCTAGTCTTAGAGAAGGCTTGTAAATGGATAGAAACTTCATTATGTGCATGTCACCTACGGACTTTCACGTAAAGAAGAATATTTGCCTGGTGGAGAACTCGACCGCATGTAAGAATGCAAGGTACTTGCCTTAACTCATCCGTGCATAGTCAAGAGGGCATGTTGTCTTTCGTACTCCGTCTTGCTCTAAGTATGGGGATTTTGTTTCCTATGCTCGGGCTACTTTCTGCTCAGAGCCTTCGAACTACTATGCTGGATGTTGAGGGGACATACATGCTTTCTTTTAGCTAGATGCTTGATCTGTATGCTCCTTTGTGCAAGGATATCCTTGGCTTACTTTATGTATAAAGCACGAAAGGACATCATAGATGGAAGGCTCACTAGAGGACCACATTGATGACCAGACCTTTGCTCCAAGCGAAGATACTTATGAAGCCCGAAAGGGCATCATAAGTCACTTGGAACCAAGCGGATGGTGGTGCCCAAAAGTGTTATTGATCAGAGTAGCTTGGTGATGAGATACCTGCGTAGCACTGTGCAGCGAGCCATTCTCATCTGCAATCCCCATCGCGACTCCCTCTTCCAAGGATCCCCTCCAACATCCTTTTAGGACGTCATCCCTCAGCGCACTACTAAGAACCACTTGATGGGGACGAGAAATACGAGATTTCTATCATATATATCATGATCATGGAATATTAATAAAAATCCAAATGTAATAGATTTCTATCATATGTAACCATGAATTTGAACATCAATAAAAATCTTCTCTTTGCTTTTCTGGAAAGATGGACTTTGTGGGTCTTCAGGATTCTTTTTGGGAAAGAAGATTTTAGCTAGATTAGTATGGAGATTTTATCAGAGGTAATATGGATGTGATAAACCTTCATATTTCTTTTGGGACAGGACATAGACAATTTTGCTAGGGAAGACCTATTTGGATGGGTTTACTACCCATGGGGCACCTATGAATAGGCACAGAGAGTAACGAACAAAAACTATCAGAGATGACAAGGATTTGATAGTTAAGTTTAAAATGACTCTTTTTTTACAGAGTGATATAGACATTGCAAAGAGGGAATCATCACTACTTAAAGTGAGACTATTATAGGGCCGTGGAGAGTATAGACCATTCCTATCCCGACTAGGGATTTAGAGACAAAGAGTTTGTTAGATCGACTGGGATCCAGGGACGAGATTTTGATATTTTTTGTAGGAGGATTGAATTCATGATCGGACAAGAGTATTTTGTCAGATCAAGGGAAGGTTCCACTAGGGAACGATTTTGGAAATAGTATAGAGGTGTCAAGGACATGACTATCTCTTTTTCTACGACAAGCACTACTAACTCATTTTGAGATTTAGTAGTAGGTTCGATTGTCCCTAATCCAGTTGGAGATTTAGAAACGGGATATCCTTGGACCATCTGGGATCTGGGGACAAACTATCAATTTATTTTCGACAAGAATATCGGCAAGAGGATCGAATTAATGATCTCGGATGAGAATTTCGTCGGATCAGAGGATATTTCCATGGGAATTTTTTGTGGATCTATTACCCGATGTGTAGTCAAGACTCATAAATACAAGCAATAACTTGAAGATAGATAACATCTTGTGGGAGTGGTTTACAAATGACATCTCGTATATTCGGCAAGACTGCTAACCTAACTTAGGCTAGATATACTATTTTTTAAGGAACTTGTCATTGATGGGCATCATAAGCAAGTCACCGTTCGGCTTTGCGAGAGTATATGCTATGTTGGAATATACTAATTCCATAATGAAAGGGTCATCCTATTTAGCATGAAACTTTTCTTTGCTCTTATATGTCATGACCATCAGTCTTCTCACTACTAAGATGAGGTCACCTGCATTAAATACTCTTTCTATTACCTTTTTGTCAAAGGTAGAGATACAAGCTTGATATAGATCAATATGTTATTGATCTTGCAAACGCTTCTCATCAAGAGCTTACAACTCTCACAACTGCAGACGATCGTTGACTTCAGTAGTTAATTCTTTGGAGACAGCTACTCTGAGAGAGGGGATCTGGGTTTCGAGGGAAAGAACTGCTTCGCTCCCATAGACCAGAGAGTATAAAGTGCTATCAGTGGGCGTTAATACCATTGTGCGGTAGGTCCATAAATAATCACCGAGCTTCTCATGTCAGTCATAATTTTTTGGATGGAACGAATATTTTGAGTAACTTAATAATTATTTTGTTGAATGCTTCAGCTAACCCGTTTGTGGCAGGGTTGTACACAGTAGAAGAGATGTTCTGAATTTGATTCTTGTTGCAGAATCAATAAAATGTGTGGCTTGCAAACTGTGGCCCATTGTGATGAATAATCCTTTGAGGGAGACCAAATCGGTAGATGACGTAATATTTGACAAAGTTGATAGCATTGGACATTTTTACTTCAAAGAGTGGTATTGCTTTCGCCCATTTAGAGAAGTAGTCGATTATTGCCAGGATAAACCGACATCCTTTGGATGAATGATGGATTATAAGGCCAAAGATTTCCATACCTAAAGCTTCAAATGGCCATGATGCTACCGTCAGATATAAAACTCTGGTGGTTGATGTATAAAGTCTGTATGGATTTAGTAGGTTTTGCATTTCTAATGGTCTAGAATATCTAACTTATTCATTGAATATTTTATTCCTCATTTGCCAAAATAGCTACCAATATGTTGGTCCATACAAGCAATCATCTAATTCAAATTCTTACCATATAACCCTTCATCCATATTATTTTCTTATGCGCACAAAATATTCCTTATTCTCTCCTCCATTAAGTGCTACATACGTCCATTCGTTCAACATTCAAAATTTCAATATACACCTACAACTAATTCCTCCATAAAATAATCAATTACTAAATTATTTCCTTATTAATCACACCCTCTTATTTCTATACGTACACCTAATAATTCTAATTTGTTTTATCTTATTGAACACATTGATTCTTTATGAATGTAAATTACTGCTATTTCAATCACTTTCTATAATTTCTCATCAATATACCAAAAATTTCTAATTTGAGGCCAGTCCTTTATTCCATTTGAGTAATATCTATTCTTATACTATAAGAATTATTCACTTCCTATCTAAACAATTCCTACCATCATCATTTTAATTACTATTCTCTTTTCTATTCCATTTGAGCTCAATTCAAATTCCTCTCACATTATTCCTTGCATGAAAATAGCTAATTCGACAAGTATATTAAAATATTCTATTTGTCCACCTAGCTAATTTGGCAAGTATTATAAAATAGTTCATATTTACACAATAACTAATTAAATTCCCCTTTTAAATAGCTAGCCATCCATATTTCTCATCCAATTGGCGAAGTAAATTCAAAATTATATTATTTCCTTTATACTATTTTGATAACTAGCTTAATCAATTGTGCCATGACCATTCAATAACATTTTTTTACCTTTATATTATTTCTATTACTTTCCTTATATAATCTTCTCTTATTCTATATGTGCAAATGTATATTTGGATAATGGGCTAGCATTCCTAAACATTCAATCAATATTGATTTCTTGTTTAATTGAATTTTTTTTTTTATTGTATACTTACGTATCTCACCTCCACCCAAATATAAGCATCTATATTTTATAACAGACTATTTTACCAACTAGCCATATTTACTGTCCATTCATTAGACTAATTGAAATTTAAATTATACCATATTCCCTCTTCATAACCATCGATTGCCTTCCATGTAAAGCCTAATCCCTTAATTTCAATTAGAAAATTGAATCATTTCCATTTACTCACACCCAAATAATTTTAAATCATGACATTACTTAGACTATTGCAACAACTCACCCTCTTTCTAATTACATCACTTATTCAATCACTCATTAATTGCTAATTGATACCTTACCATATACACACCAATCCCTTTAATTCCCTACATATACACGCCAATCCCTTTAATTCCCTACGAATATCCAGTTTTCATCTTCTTACTCCATATGCACACAAAATCTCCCACACTAGCAGCCTCTTCACCTTTATACCCTCGCCATCATCATCATCTTCTTCTTTTTCTTCTTCTTCTTTATCTTCCTCTCTAAAATAAACATCTCTCTAAAACAACCATCACCACTAATAAGTACAACCGAGCAGGATTGCACGAGTTAGCCTTGCATGTGCACATACCTCCTCCATATCGTCTCAATCTTCAGGTCGGTATCATGAGAGATGCACATCATATGCCACAACAATAGAAGTTTTCTTTCATAGCCCTCTACAATCCTGATGTCTACGTCCTTTTCATTATTTACTTCTTCTTGTAGTAAGATTTGAGATTGGATACTTGCAACTTGAGCATGACTTTGACTACAGGTAAGTATACCTTGCATTTGTTCAGTATTTTATGTTTCTATTTATCTGTTAGCATCTCATGTTTCTATTTCATATGCCTATTTTTTATAGTAGGGATCGCAAATTTATTTCCAGATGTTTCTCGTATACTAGTATATTTGTCTTCCTCTTGACACGATCTTGGTCCCAAGACACGATATAGTTGCATGCATATTAGTTAGTATTGGACGTTATTCTCGTTACTCGATGAGACCTTGATTCTGCTTATTTTTTGCATGGTATTCAACACACAGTTTATTATACTTCCATGATTTTTGTTAGACTTACGCACATGACTTAACATGACTTGTATAGGATATTGGGTGGGAAGAACACGATTGGATGTTGACTACCACCCTATCTATCATAGACTCGCTCGTTACTAAGGAACGATAGATAGACTATAGGCTATAGATCGCTACAGAGGTATGGTACTATAGACTTTAGACTCGCCACTAAGCTACTTATTTTTATTCGACTTGACTCGATAGTCATGCTCCCATGCACTTTTCTTAATTGCATTTATACGTAGATGGATAGTGATAGTCTACCTTTATTCATGTCTTCCTTATATGCGTATTATACAATTATATATTGGGATATTTTTATTTACCTTGCTACGTCCTACTGAGGATCTGGTTCCTTTTTAGGTTATTGCTAAGCTCGCTTGGTAGAGTACATATATGGGTTTTTTATTGTGTTACTAGGATTTAGGTATCACTAGTAGTATATTATTCTTTCGTCTTCTATATTTTATGATGACATCTTCTGCTGTATAGCCTAATTTTGCAAGCTGTAATCTTATTTTCGAGCTTATTCGGACATGTGTATTATAGGGCGGTCGACTGTCTTATATACTGTTCATTCTTGACATTTATTCTTTATGTGGATTGATATAATGTATTATACTAGTTAATAGATAGCTTGACCCTATTTTATATAGCATATACGTATTCAAGTTGGGCTAGAGTCCACTTGATACGTAGCTGACCATTGTCACGTACTCTGGTCCTACGTATTTTGGGACTGAGACGTGACATAGTTTTTGTGGTGGCGCATGCAGGTCGCGTTAGCTGTTTCGGTTACGTTACTGTACCGAGCGGGCCTACGATTTGATTAAATATGATCTTAATCCACGACTGCTTGACAACTTCGATTAAACTCCATTATCGTCATTGGACTCTGTATTTGCACTCGGTCTTTCCCTTTTATTGACATCTTGTTTTTTTTATGTTTCTTCCTATTCCGGAGGGACAAACTTAGTGCATGGTAGAAGTTAGGAAATTGACCAAATAGCATCCCTTATGTAATTTACATAATTTGTTGCTTATTATTATTTTATTTGTAATTAATTGTTGATAAGGAAGGATATTAATGCCTTAGGTATATAGTGTTATTGCAATTTATCAAGGATGTGAAATTAGAAATTTATCCAATGGAAGTATGTAATTTTATGAAAATTACTTATTTTGATGCAATAGGGTGATCATTTAGGGATAGTTTGATCATTGAGCAATCCCAAACTGAAAGTTCCATTCGCAAGTTGATGGCATGGCAATGACTAAAAGTAACCAAACTGGCATTAGAGGTAAAAGTCACCCTTTCAAGTGTAGCCATAGACGAAAGTTTTATCTGAGCATGTATGAAGTCTCTCAACTATCTAAGCCAAATTGGCTAAGCAATTCGCATCCATCACTAATAGTATCACTCAAACACAAAAAAAGAAAAAAGAAAAAAAATGATAACATCAACATCTCATTTATCACTCAACTTGGTGTAGATCACTATGTTTCTGTTGATTGTTGTTTTCTTTCACTGTGGGACAATCATAAATTATGGATGGCAAGTGGACCAAAGTGTGGCAAAGAATTTTTCTTGCGTTCAAGTCAACTCAACATATAAATGCTAAGAAGCACATTAAAATATAATTTACACAATGATAATGATAAATTTCTCTAATGTTCATGTGACATGGTCACTCTAAAGCTCCTATACAAATTCATGTTGTGTCTCTGCATCTTTCTCTAATGTTCCTACCTAGAAGAGGTTTACTAGCTCTAAGTTTGCATTTCCCATCAAAATAGTAAAATGGAAGGGTTGAGAAATCTCCAACAAAGATTACATTCAGCCTCATATAGATCCTCTTGGTTGGTTTTCTATTATTTGATGAAATTCAAATCTTTCATTAAGTTAATTTATAGAACTTTCAACAGAGAGTCTCTCTTTTAGGATCTGTTTGGATTGAGGGTTAAGAGAGTTAAATGAGGGAGAACAAAATTTTTACTTGGTTTTAGAGTGAATAAAGGGAAGTCATAGAAGATTAAGTGAGAATTTGTTTAGCTTTTTTTTGTCCATTTTTTTAACATTTCAAATCCGAGAATTAAAGAAGAAAAATTAACGATTTTGTTTAAAAAGACATAAATATCATTTATTTACCTTATAAAATATAATGACTTTTTTTTTTTTTTTGCTTTCTCAAACTGCTGAGCAACCTGACTTTGTCCAGGTGCGTCCTGACTATTCTCGCTTTCTCATACTTTATTACTCATTGTTGATAAGAAAAAACGTTCATGGTGCATATGAACTTGACTTACTTCTAAACCGCAAAAGTTTTGAGAGATTTTTGTGGTTGAATTATTATTTTTGGGACGCCTATTTTCTCTACTGTGTTTGATTTTTGATGGTTGTGATTATATGGAGTTACTTAATTTTACTGTGTTTAGATTCTAATATATATATATATATATATATATATGTATATATATATATATCAGATTTGTATCTGTTCTTTTTTGTGAAAATAATTTGACACGTTTTAATTAAAAATTTCATCAAGTTAATATAATTTTTTGTCATATGTAATAAGAATATTTTTGTAAATATATATTTTTTTTTTCACTTAAAATCTCCAATTCAAGTAAGATATATAAAATTTTTTTAGATGCCATAATCCAAGTAAGAGTTAGTACACATGCCACTTAATTCTTCATCAAGATTATATTGACTCCACTTTTCCTCAGTTAACTTTTTTTTTCACTTAATCCCACATAATTTTTTATCTATTTATTTTTCTCAGGCAAAATCGGCGCAGTTTCTATTTCGTGGGTAGTGAACATGCCATGACAATAATATGCCATGTACTCATTGACATGTAAATTCACCACATACCACCAAAATTATCATATAACTCTGATTATTCTCAAGGCACTTGAGCCAAATGAGCTGAAAGTGGCACTTCACAATTAAGCAAACTAAGAAAACTTACGCAGATAAAATATTATCATTTCAATCAAGAAATTTATTAAACATGGAGAACCCAAAGCAAAGTCCAAAAATCACAGAATTATAGTTAGCCCCTAACCCGCAAATATGGTCTTTAAATAAATGGGCTTGCAGTGGATATGAGAAGAGGCTTATGGGGAAAAGAAAAAAAAAATTAGTTCCGTCTTAGACGACAGATACGTGATGGCCAAGTCGCCAATTGGTCCAAAAGTTACCGATGAATGGAATCGTCGCGTGCAACTAGGCGACGGGCTCGGCAGGTTATAAGCCGCACGTACATTTGTTTGAGATTCGTCACTGAGATGTCGCTAGCTAGTTCGTTGCTGACCAGCGACGACGAATGGATATGGTGTGTGGTCCCGATGCATGTAGGTCCGCATGAGGGGACCTAACTTAATTCTTCGCATAGCAAGTTGCGCTTCAGCTTGGGGCAAAAGACCTAAGCAAGGTGGTGGGGGTCACCCAGATAGCAAAGCAAGCGCGCTAGTTGCAAGGAAAAAACATACAATCTGGGAAAGACGTGACATGTAAGGCTAGAGTAACCAATTTTCATGGATAAAGTGCAAATTTTTTTTTTTCTTAAATTTATATTTTTTTTCATTTAAAGTTTTTTGGTTTTAAATTTTGTTTTTTGTTTTTTTTTGTTCGATTTACACTATTTTTGGATTCTTCCGTTAATTTAGACTTGAAATGACTAATCAACTCCTTCCTAATCCTAATTTTAATCATAACCCTAATCCTAATACTTCTAACTAATTCAAACCCTTTCCCTCTCCTCCCCACCCTCCCCGTGCCCTCCTCCCCACCGCCGAGTTCCCTCCTCCTCCTCCTTCCCCACCCCCCCCCCCCCCTCTCCGAGCTCCCACCACTTCCCCCCCCCCCTCCCCCCCCCCCCCCCCCCGCAACTACCCCTCCTCCTCCGCACCACCCCGTGCCTCCCCCGAGCTCCCCCCCTCCTCCCCCAGCCTCCTCCCCCGCCACTATGCGCTTCGCCGCGCACCCGCCGACGCTGCTGTTGCTGTCTCCAGCCGCCGAAGTAGGAGAGGGGGTATCAGAGAGAGAGGAGGGGGAGAGGGCTGCGGGAGGAGGAGTCCGACGACGCGTGGAGGAGGGGGGGGGGGGGGGCTGGATGGGGGAGGGAGAAGGGTAGTTTAGGACTTTCAATTTTTTTTAACGTTAAATTCTAACGTTTAGTTGACGGGAGTAGACGTTTTGATCAAAAAAAATATTACGGAATGGTTTATTTGTTGTAAGCATCTAATGTCTTATTTTGCTTCCGAGACAAATCTAAGAAATAATTTTTTGCACTTCAATTTTGACAGATTCTAATAATAAGTGGGTACGAGTAAAAGAGCAAATAAGGACACATATATTGTTCTTCCATATCCACCACCATTCATTAAAGGTGTGTAATGGATCAGGGATGGCCGGAATACGGTTCGGGTCCGGTCCGGTTAACATCGGTATGGTTCGGTCCGTATTTGGTCAACGGTCCGGTCCGACTACGCCCATATGTATAGCGGATTCGGACTTGATTTGCATTTTGGGCCTGAAAGTCCTTTTCGGTCCGGTCCGATTCAGAAGCCTGTCCGAACCGGTTTAGACCTGCCAACCCGGTTGGTCCGGCCCGATCCGCCAACGGTCTATTCAATGTTAATGCATTCAATATTGGTGCATAAAAGGAATGAGTTGCTATGTAGGATTTTATTTAGTCAGGAGAAAAATAATTCCTATAGTATGGAAATTGTTCAAATGGAATAAAGATGTTATTTACATGATCTTTTTTTGATAACTTACGGACATCGAGAAAGAAGGTCAGAGTTCTCCTCCCCGGTGCACATTCCTTAAATAGATTGGTGTAGAAGATGAAAATTATTTGAATGAATTTAAATTTGTTGTGTCGGAAAGGATTTGATGTACACATTCTTTAATAAAATTTATCTCTCTTGAAATTGTTTTCAAGTAATGTTTTTTTTTGGGAGGACGACGAAAAACAAAAAATAATACTTGTACATTTTATTACAAATTTTATAGAAATAAAATCTCAACATTCAATTTTCTTTTGTTAGTTATAAATAAAATTTATAGAATATTTAAATTATAAAGACATTTAATAAAATTATTTTATTTTTTTTGATTTTTTTTAATTTATTTATTATTTTTTTTGAAAAATATCTGGCCGGTCTGGATCCAATCTGGTCCGATCCGATTTTCTACCGGCTTATGGAATCGGACTGAATTTTCTATTTTTATCTTCGATCCAATTTGATTCGATCCACTTTTTGAACCGGTCTTAGTCTAATCCGGCCAGAATCTGATCAAATCTAATCAACCCAAGCATCGCGCCGTTCCATCCGACCAATTATACGCCTTGACCATTCATTTAGCTTCCTTAGATTTGAGTGGTGCCCAGAAAAGGAAAGCAACAGGACGAACACCACAGGATTGACAACATTATCGACAAAAAATGGTCTTGTTATCCACCAGTTCCAACTTAATATATGGATGTATATATATGTAATATCATGATGAATGATAAATTCAGATTATTCTCTCCTACTACTTCTTCACATGGTATCAGAGCATGACGACTATGACACGATTTTTTTTCCCATAGCGGCGGCGGTGAGTCACCCTTCGACCGGCGGTATGATGAGCGGTGGCGGTGGTGGCGAGTTTTCTACGTCGGTGGTTGCGGCAACAAGGATCAATCCCACCTTCCCGTATTATTTTGGTTCTAATGACAATCCGGGTAATACAATTACGAAAGTGGTATTTCGTGAAAAAAATTATGAGGAATGGTCGAGATCTATTTTGCTTTCTCTACGGGCTCGACGAAAATTTAGGTTTATTGACGGGTCTATCGATAAACCTACGGAGAATGACAAATTGGAGGATTGGTACTGTGTCCAATCGATGATTATACAATGGATCTTGTACACTATCGACGCTTCGGTGAAGAAGACGATACCCTACTTTGAGGAGACAAAACCGCTGTGGGATTCGCTCATGGACCGATTTAGCGTGAAAAATAGCGCTAGAATTCAACAGATTAAACATTTGTTGGCAGAGTGTCGCCAAACAAAATCCATGTCCGTGGTCGACTACTTCGGCCAATTGCAGACTCTTTGGGATGAGTTGGGGACTTATAAACCTATTTCGGCCTGCAGTTGTAGCAAATGTACTTGTAATATCCCGAAGAAGCTGCAAAAACGGGTGGATGAGAAGCGTTTTCATCAATTTCTTTATGGGATCAATCAGAAAATCTATGACAACGTCCACTCGACTTTATTGGCACAAGATCCGTTCCCTACATTGATGCGTGCTTATCAATCCATGCTACAAGAGGAACGATTGAACACGTCCACACAAGTCTCCTCTAAACGGGATGAGGTTATGGCGCTTGAGGTTAAAACTCCTTCTGTTAATCGTGGGCCATCTCGTTTGGATACTCGGGATATCGGAGTTATTTTACAATTTTTGTAAACGCAACGGACATGAAGAAGCCACTTCTTCGAGAAACATGGCTTTCCGGATTGGTGGGGGATAGGCCTCGTGGTGGCGGATGAGGGGCAAGCCAGGGACTTGGTAGCAGACACGCGACTGGTGGTGTACATGGACGGGGTACAGAGGTACGTGCGGCGGTGACAGGACGCGGCACAACGACTGCGACACAAACATATATGGCAGGTGTTGGTGCAGGCTGTGTTCTGGAAATAACTCCGGACCAATGGAAGCAACTTATTTCTTTGCTTGGTTACTCTTCGATCAAATCTCCGGAGGACCGTATAGTGGGTAAGTCTATTGCACCTTGGATTATTGATACAGGCGCTTCGAATCATGTTATTTGGAATTTGGATTTATTGATGGGGGTGACAAAATTGGAGGAATGTCCGATTGGGCTCCCGGACTGACTGCGGTTGCCTCGTGCTGCGGGCGTGTTGCTCTTGCACCGGGTGTTGTTCTCACGAATATTCTATTCGTACCTCAATTATCTTGTAATTTAATTTTTGTGGCCGATCTTATTGATAATACAAATTGTGTTGTACAATTCACTAAAAAATTGTGCGTGATATAGGACCCCAGTTTGAGGACTCTGATTGGCGTCGGTGAACGACGGGACGGACTCTACTACTTTTGTATTGTACCGAAGACTCAGGCCTTGACAGTGACTGGGACAACTTCTCTGGACATTTGGCATCAGTGACTTTGGCATCCTTCTGATAAAGTAGTAAAGTCTCTTCCTGTTGTTAGTAGCTTTAGTAGTTTAGTGAATAAGGCATGTGAAGTTTGCCATCAGGCAAAGCAAAATTGAGGTATTTTTTCTGTCAGTGACTCTCGGACTATTACAATTTTTGATTTGATACACTGTGATCTTTGGGGGCTGTATCCTATACCATCTTCGTGTGGAGCTCAATATTTTTTTATGATTGTGGATGATTTTTCTCGTGTTGTTTGGGTATTTTTGTTGATTGATAAGACTGATGTATACAAGATGTTCTCGTCATTGTTTTCTATGATTGGGCGACAATTTAATTCCAAAGTTCGAATTGTGCGAAGTGATAATGATACTGAGTTTAATTGCCTACGTAAATACTTTGCACAGATTGGTATTTTATTTCAGACAACTTGTGTGGGTAAACCTCAGTAGAATGGGAGAGTCGAATGAAAACAAAGATATATTTTGAATGTGGCACGTGCTTTACGTTTTCAGGAAAATTTGCCAATTTATTTTTAGAATAATGTATTTTGGAGGCCGGTTATTTGATCAATCGAACCCCTTCAAGTTTTCTTGGTTTTAAAATCCCTTATAAAATTTTATTTGGTGCTTCTCCTTCTTATGATGAATTACGTGATTTTTGTTGTCTATATTTTTTCCACAACCAAAAAGCTAAAATGGACAAATTTGCCAGTCGCAGTCGAAAGTATTTTTTGGGATATTCCCATGGCAAAAAGGGTTAAAAATTGTATGATCTTGCTACTGATGATTTTTTTCTCTCTCGAAATGTTAAATTTTATGAAACTAAGTTTCCCTATTCTGTTGAGGATGATCGTGGTGGTACGGCTTCACCTGAGCTTGTGCCTCATGTCATGGGTGATGATGATTTGTGTTTTAACCCTTTGATCGACAGTATATGGGGTGTGGAATACATCATACGGACGGGACGGTCTTATCCCCGAATGGGAATGACGCGATGGGAGCGGCTGATGGTGAGGGTGGTGCGGTTGAGGCCGTTGTGGAGGATAAGCCAGCGGAGCATGAGGTGGCGATGGGGGCGCAAAATGGTGAGAGGGTACTGGGGTGTGGAATACGTGCCAAAATTTCGTCCGTGAAGGTCCGTAATTTTGTTACAAATACAATACAAAAGTTGAGTCCCAGTCCTTCCTCCCAATGTTCCACCACATCCAATCACTCATCAGGTACTCCTTATCCCATAACACATATTTTGAATTATGATCTATTTTCTCTGGGACACAGTAATTTTCTTGTAGCTGTAACTACAGGTACATAACCGGCCTCCTTTAAAGAGGCGGTTAAAGATGCAGAGAGGCATGAAGCTATGCAGAAGGAGATACGGGCTTTGGAGGATAATAATACCTGGACATTGGAGACACTTTCGGCTGGGAGCAGGTGGGTATATAAGATAAAGCATAATTCTGATAGGAGTGTTGAGCGACTTAAAGCCCGTTTGGTAGTTTTCAGCAATCATCAGTTGAAGGGATTGATTACACTGATATTTTTGCTCCGGTTGTGAAAATGGCTATTGTTCGTGCTTTTCTAGCTGTAGCTGCAACAAAGAATTGTAAACTATATTAGATGGACGTTCACAATGCTTTCTTGCATGGAGATCTTACCGAAGAAATGTACATGAAACTACCACATGGTTTCTGAACCACACGCCCTCATCAGGTATGTCGGCTTCAAAAATCTCTTTATAGGCTTAAATTGGCGCCTCGTTGTTGGCTTGCAAAGTTGTCATCTTCTTTGCGGGATTACGGATTTTGCCAATCGTACTCTGACTACTCACTTTTTACTCTACATAAGAGTGATGTTCAGATGAATTTTCTTGTGTATATCGACAATTTGATTATCTCTGGCAATAATTATGCTTCTCTTACTGCTTTTAAGAATTATTTGAGTACATACTTTCATATAAAGGACCTTGGGGTATTAAAGTTTATTCTTGGTGTTGAGTTAGCTCGAAGGGTGGGGGAATTTTTTTGTGCCAACGTAAATATACACTTGCAATTATCTTTGAGACAGGATCGTTGGGGGCGAATCCACAAGCTTTCCCATGGAACAACATCATCAACTAGCACGCTCTATAAGTCCATTATTGTCGGATGGGAAAGCATATTTGCGACTCATGGGATGGCTGATCTATCTTTCTTTTACTCGATCGGATTTAGCTTACGGTGTTCACATCTTGTCGCAGTTTATGCATGAGCCCTGGCGTGATCATTGGGATGCGAATTTGAAGGTTGTTGGGTATCTGAAGTGTTGTCCTGTTCAAGTCATACTCCTTCGCTCTGATTGTGATTTGTGGCTCCGGAGGTGGTGTGATTCCGATTGGACGAGTTGTCCCATCAAGAGACGCTTTTTGTTTGCTTGGTTGGTTTTTTTGGTGATTCGCCTATCTCTTGGAAGAAAAAGAAACAGGTGATGGTATCCCGCTCTTCGGTCGAAGCAGAATATCGTGCGATGGCGGCGGTCATGTGTGAGCTTAAGTGGCTCAAAGGGTTGCTTGGCAGTTTGGGGGTGCAACATTCGTATGCTATGAATATATTTTGTGATAGCCAATCTTCTTTATATCTTGCACAGAATCCAGTTTTCCATTAGCGCACAAACACATTGAGGTGGATCATCACTTTTTAAGGGATGTTGTTTTTGTTGGAGTTATTCGCCCATCTCATGTGCCGACGGATGGATAATTGACGAATATTTTCACCAAAGCTTTTGGCAAACGATAATTTAAGTTTGTTTTGCGCAAGTTGGGCATTTGTGACTTGCATGCTCAAACTTGAGGAGGGATATTGAGATTAAGTTGTATGATTAAATTATATATATGGTGATTGGCCCATGTGCCTTAGGCCCAAGTTGATATGTGGATGTATATACATATATGTAATATCATGATGAATGATAGATCCATATTATTCTCTCCTACTACTTCTTTACATATACAAGGCTCCGCATCAGCAGGGTACAAGAAGGTCAGGGCGGCTCCACCATTTTAGAGAACTTAGACAAGTCTAGAAAATGAGATCTCATTTCTCTATATATTTTTTCCTAATAAATTTAAAATCCATAAATTATAATAAATTCAAAATATAATATAATTAGTTTTACAATACACATAAATTATCACCAAGTCCCAATAAATTAAGCAACTCCAACTTCTAAAAGAAAAAAATGATATAGATTGAAAGAGCACAAAAATAACATTAAAAGATGTCAAGATTGTTCAATGATTAGTAGTAGCGACTTCTCACTGCTTCAGGTGGATGGAGTCCGCGATGGATCAAGGTGGAGAGGGGTAACAGGTTACCAATTGCTAGTTGCGATCTTGGATCATAAAAGAAACGTCAACTGCAGTGCCGGAGAAAGAGCCAACACGATATTGCTCCTTTTATGGACCTGCAATCTTATAGAACATGTATTTTTATTTTTTAATAATTAAAATTTAAAAAATTGAGACCCCATAGGGGAGGAAGTCCTAGACAGTATTGGTAAATAAATATGAAAACTGTTTTCCCAAACAAAGAAACGGTGAGAGATCTGAAGAAAGACGCATAAACCAAATCATCAAAATCACACAAAGCTAAACAAACGTAAACACAACAATTTTGATGTAAAAAATTTCGATGAAAAAAATATGGAACGAACGGAGTCCAACCCTAAAAGGACTCCACTATTGAAATAAAGAGATTCTGACTCCTTACAGACTTCTCACATATCCAAAATGGATCACCACAATTACTTCAACCAGAAAACTTGATGATAGACTCAAGAAGAACAAAGATGATGAAAAAAATTATCCGAAATAATATCCCCTTATAAGTAGCAGTCAATCTTCTCTCTCTCCAAAAGTTATAAAGCACTAACTTGCTTTTGGATTAGGGTTAGGAAATATCTATATATAATGTCACGCCCAGTCCCAAATATGTAGGACCAGGTATACGCAAGCATGCAGCTGTATGTATACAAATGATACTTTAATCTATGGAACCCTCGAATACACACGTACACTGTATAATAATTATCTCAGATAATTGAAGTCAGTGGGTACAACTAATCTCATCCACAAAATTAAATAGAAATAAATAATCAAATGTGTCAATGAACAAAATATGAAATAGTTGAAAAGAACTAATAGTTGGGTGGAGATAAATCCACAACCAAACTAGAATAAGAAAAAAGTCTAACAACTATGATAAATAGGAAAAACATAGAGTAGCAACCTAGTAAGTCCATCAACTCTGAATCAAATAAACTCGAAGGAAAAAGCTCCTTAGAAGATAATGAAGTAGCAAGTCCTCGTCCGTGCTTTTATGAATATTCATGATCGACTACACCAGAAAAAATATCCGGATACAGGTCCTCAGAGGTAAAGTTACGTGTAGGCAACTCTAGAAGGGGGGTGAATAGAGTTATGTGTCAATAATGACCGATTAAAACTGATTAAGACTAAGACCAGTAAGCAACTACTAAAAAAGAAAATAATCAGAGAATAATAATGCGAAAAGTGAATAGAGTAAGGAAGAGAAAACGCAAACAAAGCGATATATCCTGGTTTCCCTCGTGGAGGACTAGACCAGGCCCGAGAACTCTAGCTCGGAGTTTGAATCCACTTTCAGTGAAATACAAGCTTTGATCCGAAGGCTTGCCAATTCTTTACAGACATAAACTTTTGATCCAAAGCGTTCGACTACGTCAACTTCACAGAGGCAAAACTTAGAATTTTCCAAGTGAGAACACTTTACAACTCTTGCACAACTTCTAGCTGAATCTCACCGAGGCATCTTAGGGGATTAGGATATTATGGCTACGGAGATTTAGAAGTGTATGGCTTAGAAGAGTAGTGCTTAGAAGATTGAGATCATGAAAGATGAGGGTTGATTTGAAATGAGAGAATTTATGCTCTATTTATAAAGTCTGGGTAGGCAGAGTTCGGCATGAGTTTTGTCCCCTAACGTTCAAAAATTTGAACGTTGAACAACTCGTTACAAGGTGAAACAAAAAATTAGGTTATTGATTTTAAGGGCACCGAGTTTGGCCAGAGTTCGATCAAGGACCGAGTTTGGCTTGAGTTCGGTCTGCCTCAGACAAGAAGCTCTATAACTGGGTTTGAGTAGGTTTGGTTTTTTGTTTTAGTTGGGTTCTGGACTTGGTTGTTTGTTTTTTTTGGAGCTATAGGTAATATGTTGAGGGTTGATATGCCACAGTGTGACTCAACATGCATGTTACTTATACTCAAACAAAATAGAAAATTATATAGCTAAAAACTAAGAGCACCGATAAAGCCAATCTTCTGAAATGTTCACCGACTTGAATATGCATTTTTCCTTGACAGCAGTTGTCCAAAGATAAATAGATCTAGAAATCTGAATACCTTTTAGGGGCTTCGCCCCCGAACCCCCATGAGGGGTGCTGCCCCCTCGACCCCGTCCGCTGACCGGGCAGCGGAACCCCCGGGTGTGAGACTCCGGATAAGTCGTAGGCGGTTGGACAAAATCTTCTACTATAATGTCGTCTTTGTCTCATCATCATTTCATCGTTGCATATGTCTATACTGGTTTTTGCTTATTATATTATGCAAGTACATGTTAGACGAACAAAAAAATATATATAAGCAAATATTGCATATCAAGACAATGCTCAGTTTAAGTAGAATATACTACAGTGATTGATCGATTATCATTATGCTAAACTTTAATCGATTAGCCATATTCAAAAACTCAACTTAAACATTGGCCTAACAAGAGGGACGTACCAAGATATAATAAAAGCAAGCACATAATATTGAAAATAAATATCCAATAAGGTCTCCTAACCGTTCTATGTGAATGTACTTTTGAGAACAACTTTCAAACGCATGAGATATCTGGCTAAATTAGGATCGACACAATTCTCCTTGGAGAACCAGGAGCCTAAAAGTTCATAACGTTCTTCGAACGCCAGTAGCGAACTATGATAAAAGGGTCATCTTACCATGCAAATTCGGCAGAGCGTACGTGTTACAAAAGGGAATATACAAGGAGCCCATACACCTACTCATTATCCTTCCCACTCTATGCTCCTATCCATGTCGTATCCACAACATAATACCTCTAAATAATTGCCAGGTCTTGTAGCATATATCTTTATTAGTAGTTTTTTTCTATCTCACGTCCCATATTTATCGATAACTAATCAATACGCAGTCCGTGTTCTACATAAGACTCACAACTCGTGTAACATATGTGTCAAGGTTATATAAAATTTGAAGATGCCTCAAAATCATGGGGTGGTCTCATAACTCTTGGTCGACATGCATATTAAAAATAAAAGATAAATAAATGATGCATACCATCGTTGCACCCAAGTATTTCTTGAACGCGCAGATTAATAATATAAATAATTAATAAAATAAATGACATAAATGAAACATGCATAACTGAATGTAAATAAGCAGTAATCGAGAAATGGTACACTTGCTTGGTGGTTATATATGTTGTCCCATTGGTCATGGTCGAATCGATTTTGATAACCGATCTAACCTGGACTCGATATAAGCTACTGCGACACTTTTCAGACATACTGTGACGACTGCAATATCAACTATTCAGAGCTGCTTTCCGTCGTCATGTCTGTCTTTATTTCCTGTATGCAATATAATTTTCCATTTTATTGAGTCTAGTAATATACTGTACACCGCGTTGTACTGACAATTACGCTATCCTAATTTTTTTTCAAAATAGCCTATCTTGAAATAACTAAGTTGGACCCAAAACTCATCCCAATTTCTGTTCTGGCCCTGAACTATGGGAACATAACTCGGACCGAGTTCGGCCCAAGTTTGGCCTTAGTGGATGTTTTATTCAGAAACTTGGTCACCCTGAAGTTTCGGATACAACGGCTATTTTTTGATATTTTCCAGATGAACTCTGGCCGAGTTCTGGCCGAGTTCTATTCGGACTATCCTTTAAGAAATCCTATAAATTGAGAAAAGATTTTATATTTCAAAACATTAATTCACTTTCAATCTTCTCTTCTATTCTAGTATACTAGTTCTAAAAAGCCTTCATTTTTATATCCCAAGTCAGTTACGATTCTCTAGTCTTAGTTGCCAGTACGGTACGGTCTAGAAGTTCAGAGATTTATAATCATAAGCTTGTTCAGAAGTTCTCTACTCCACATTTGAAGTCTTCGAGCTATTCGGATCAAAGCTTGTGTCTGTAAGAAGTCGGTAAGCCTTCGGATCAAAGCTTGTGTTTCATTCGTATAGTGGATTCCAATTGGGAGCTAGAGTCCTTCTGCCTAGATTAGTCCTCATATTGAGAGATACCAGGATACATCGATGTGTTTGCATTTGTCTTCTCACTCTTTACTTTAATTTTGCTTATACTATGATAGCTGTGACATACCTGCAATATTATTGCTAGACTGTTATTAAAGCTGTGACACTTACTTATATATGTGACACATATATAGCAGTCATGATACTTGTATAACTTGCTGGAATTTTTTTAATTTCTAAATTCTGCTGCATACTCTATTCACCCTGCTCTAGAGTATATATTCTTATATTTTTATATCCTACAATTGGTATCAGAGCAGGTACAGAGCAGGTACTCTCTGAATTGGTTTCTGATCCCATTTTCTCCTATAATTGGTATCAGAGCAGGTACTCTCTGAATTAATTTCTTATCCTAATATCTCCTACAATTGGTATCAGAGCAAGTTTATAGCATTTATCAATTTGATTATATACCTATCATCATCCTGCTTAGGTATATTTTTACTTTTATTTAGTTAACTATTATTTACTTTCTTATTGCCTAAATATACTTTTAGTGTCACTTATATCTCATGGCTAACTTTACAAAAGAAGAAAAATCCATAGATAGACCTCCACGTTTTGATAGAAACAATTAAACTTATTAGAAGACATGAATGAGCTTTTACTTAAATCACTTGGTTTTGATGTATGGACTAATGTTATTGAAGGTTACAGAAAACCTACTATCATTTCTCCTCTTACTTCTAATATTGTTAACAAACCTTATTATGACTACACGGAAGAAGAAAAGAGATTAGCTAGTCTTTATGCAAAAGCAATGAATGCTCTTTACTTTGCTTTAGACAATAATGAACTTAATCGTATTTCTTCTTGTGCAACCACATATGAGATATGGAAACTTCTTGAAGTTACTTATGAGAACATGCATGGAGAATAAACTAGCGATATAAAATTAGAAGAATATGCTATGACAAGCATATGGCACGAAAGTCAGGCCAGCGACTCAGAAGATGATAGCTCTCAAGAAGCTGCTAATATGTGCCTAATGGCATTTGATCAGGTAACCACTAATCCTCTCTATGGTGATTTTATATTCGATAAGCTAGGTGATGCCTTTATTAACCTCTTAGAAGATCCTAGAAAGTTGTTTGGTAAATACAAGACCTCTAAGACGGTACTCAAGGAACACAAACTTGAGCTAGAAAGGCTAACCCTACTTCTGGCAGATATTAGAGAATATGAACCTTCTAGTGAGACTAGTGAGTTAGCTTCTATCAAGTTACAATTATATAAAGCATGAGTTAGCTTCTATCAAGTTACAATTATATAAAGCATCACGCACTCTTAAAGAGAAAGACAAAACCATAGCTCAGCTGTAAGATGATTTTCAAATTGAGAAAAAGAAGAGTATTAATAAGCTGATTAAGAATGATGCCCTAACAGCTGATTACAATAAATAATTTGATACTTCGAAAAAGTTGGAATTAGGTTAGAAAAATAGCCGATGACGACTGCTTCCTCTCCTAACATGTGTCACTTACTCAAAAGGAACACTGTTCAACCAAAGACTATCAAACCTATGCCGAAGAGGACAAATCCTCAAAGACATGCCTTCTACTACAAGTATCCTACCAAAACCACTAGACCTACCAAACAAGCACAAAATACTGCACCTAACATTAAGCATGCTAGATGTCATTATTGTGGCACTATTGGTCACATTGCTCCTGCATGTAGAGTTAAGAAATTAGTTGCTTTGAATATTTGTGCATGGATACATAAAGCTAACTTTTCTGGACCCAATAAGAAATAGGTACCAAAAGTTTCATCTGTAATTTTTTTTGTAGGTGATGCATCCTACCCACTCTAGAAGTAAATAGATCCTCAACAGTGGTTGCTTACGAAACATGACCGGTGATGCATCTTTGTTTCCAATACTGTCGAAGAAGAAAGAAGGACATGTCTCCTTCGGTTACAATCTGAAAGGTTATATAATAGGTATAGGTAATATTGGTAAGGCTACCTATCCGGTGATTAAAGATGTTTGTCTAGTAACTGAGTTCAAGCATAACCTACTTAGCATAAGTCATTTAGTTGACCATGGTTATGGTATCAACTTTGTTAAAGACAAATGTACTATAGTTGATAGCTCAACTGGCAGTACTATTTTTGAAGGAATTAGGGAAGATAATATCTATGTTTTCTATCTTTTGGAAGATACTAACACTACAGGTAGATGACTATACGCCAAAAATGATGAGAATCAATTATGGCACATGAGACTAGGACATGTAAACATGGACACAATATCGAGATTATTCACAAAAAAATTAGTACGAGGTTTACAGGAGATCGCCTTCAAGAAAAATATGGTATGTAGCGATTGTGAAAAGAACAAAGCTACAAAATCAATATTTAAGTCGATCAACGCTGTATGTACCACTCGACTTCTACAATTATTATATATGGATCTGTTTGGACCCAGCAGAGTTGCTAGTCTAAATGGTAAGTTGTATGCATTTTTAATTGTAGATGATTACTCTAGATACACGTGGGTATATTTCCTTGCTCATAAGAATGATGCACTTTCAGAACTCGTTATATTTTATAAATAGATACAAAATGAGAAAGGATTCATGATCACTCACATTAGAAGTGATCATGACGGCGAATTTAAAAATGTTGACTTTGAGAAATTTTGTAACACACACGGTTATTTGCACGAATTCTCTTATCCTAGAACTCCACAACAGAATAACATTGTAGAATGTAAGAATAGAACTCTTAGTGAAATGACTAGAGTAATGTTAAACAAATTCAGCCTACCTAAGTATTTCTGGGCAGAAGCTATCAATACAACGTACTATGTTTTGAATCGAGTTTGATTCGACCTAAATCAAAGAAAACTCCCTATGAATTCTGGTTTGATAGAACTCCCTCTATTTCCTACTTTCAGATCTTTGGATGCAAATATTTCATTCTCAATACCAAAGACAACTTAAGCAAATTTGACGAAAAGACCGATGAAGGTATTTTTTTAGGTTATGCGGCCAAGAGCAAAGGATACCGAGTCTTCAACAAGAAGTCAATGACGATCGAAGAATCAATCAACGTCACTTTCAATGAGATGAACAATAAAATAAACAATGATAGTGACGATGAAGATATCGCTACATTAATCAAAGCACCAACCGAAACGGAACCCAGTACCAACTACTTGGAGAATCTGCCAAAGACGATGAAATTCATGGCCGATCACCCCAAGGACTTGGTAATAGGTGAGATCACAAAAGGTATAAGTACTCATTCCTCTAATAGAGATATTGTATATAGTGTAGCTTTTGTTTCACAGCTTGAGTCTAAAAAATTGAAGAAGCATGTAATAATAATTAATGGATAGAAGCCATGCAAGATGAATTAAACTAATTCGAACAAAATCAAGTTTGAGAACTTGTTCCCAAGCCTAATGATCATCCGGTCATTGGCACCCGTTGGATATTCCAAAATAAATTAAATGAGAATGGTTTAGTTACACGTAACAAGACTAGACTCATAGCTCAAGGATACAACCAAGAGGAAGGTATCGACTACTATGAAACTTATGCCCCAGTTGCGCATTTAGAATCAATTCGCATGCTAAGTGCATTTGCATATTTTTATAATTTCAAATTATTTAAAATGGATATCAAAAGTGTCTTTTTAAATTATTTCATAAAAGAAGAAGTTTTTGTAGCTCAACCACCAGGATTCACGAATTTCAAAAACCCTAATCATGTTTTCAAGTTGAAGGAAGCCTTATATAGACTGAAATAAGCCCCTTGCGCTTGGTATGATCTCCTAAGCTCTTTTCTACTTAAAAAAGATTTTTCAAAATGAAAGGTTGAAACAATAATGTTTATAAAATCTTTGAATAAAAATATTCTTTTAGTTCAAATTTATGTTGATGACATTATCTTTGGATCAATTAATAAATCTCTTTGTCGAGAATATTTTGAGTGTATGCAGAGTGAGTTTAAGATGGACATGATAGGAGAATTGAAGTTCTTCCTTGGACTGCAAATCAAAAAAACCACAAATGGGAGATTCATCAACCAAGCCAAGTACACAAAGGATATGTTAAAGAAGTTTGATCTGGTGTCAGCCAAGCCACTTGGAACTCCAATGGCAACCTCAACTAAGATTGATGTAGATGGACAAGGCAAACCAGTCGACACACGTAAATATCAAGGTATGATCGGTAGTTTATTATATTTAACTGCTAATTGCCCCGATATCATGTTTAGTACTTGCATTTGTGCAAGATTTCAAGCTAACCCTAAGGAATCACATTTGTGCGCTGTTAAGCGTATCTATCGATACCTTAAGAGAACTCCTTCTGTTGGCTTGTGGTATCCTAAAACCACGTCCTTCGACCTAACCAGTTATTCGGATGCTGATTTTGCTTTATGCAAAGTAGACAAAAAAGTACTAGTGGTACATGTTATTTCGTAGGCAAAGCTTTAGTCACTTGGTTTAGGAAAAAATAAAATTCTGTCGCATTATCAACTACTGAGGTTGAGTATATCGCAGCAGGATGTTGTTGTGCACAAATTTTATGGATGAAGCAAACCCTTGAAGTATACAACTTGTAATATTCACATATTTCCATTTACTGTGATAACACAAGCACTATTAATTTGACTAAGAATCCTGTATGTCACTCACAAACTAAGCACATTGAGATTCAATATTATTTTTTTAGAGATCATCAACAAAATAGAGACATTAATTTAGAATATGTAGACATAAAAAAATAACTAGCTGATATCTTTACTAAACCTTTAGCAGAAGATAGATTCAACTACTTACGTCGAGAATTAGGAATTTTAGATATCAATAATATTAATTAATCATATCTTATTGAATTACTTCTAATATACAAAAATTGTTTTGGAGACAAGCTTATAAAGGATCTGTCTGTCACCACGGCTACGGCTAAAGCAAAACGAAACTTAAGTGTCTCCTGGTGGACCTCCGTTAGCTGGAAAAGTACTCCTACAGCTAATCTGAGACAATTACGGTATACGAAAAGTAATTCGTAAAATAATTTTAATTATATTTATTGAAATTTAAAATTAATAACTTCTTATGATGAGTAGATATCTAGCTGTTATATTTTAGTCTAGATATTTTTAGTTGGTTTTATTTTATTTTATTTATACCTATGTATCTTGGAAATGTCTTCTACATTCTAATGATTAGATTTTATTTATGTATTTCAGTTATAGTACTTTGTGTATGGTGAAACTCTTTTAGTTAGCTGTACTCAAAAGTTTATCTATTTAAGTTTCATTCTATTTACATACATATTAACTTTCCTATCTCGCTTAGCATTCATATTTATGTACTGCATTTTTAATTAAATTCTCTATTTCTGTTAAATATATGCAATCTATTTTTTCTTCACTTGTCTATCTTTTTTTGTAAGCACATTTTGCGGGAGAGATTTCTTCTCCTAGAAATTTTGCTAAATGATAACTGGGGAGAAAAAGATACAACATCTGATGAGAAACGTATAATTAATTTTTATTTGGTGAGAAAAGTACAATTGCTTTTCAAATCAGTTCGATCAAGATGTTATATTGGTCAAGGTTTGTCAATTATCAAAATGGGGGAGTTTGTTGGCCCATTGGTCATGGTTGAACCGATTTTGATAATCGAACTAACTTGGACTCGATATAAGCTACTGTGACGCTTTTCAGACGTACTGTAATAACTGCAACATTAACTGTTCAGATCCGCTTCTCGTCGTCATGTCTATTTTTATTTCCTGTATGCAATATAATTTTTTATTTTATTGAGTTTAGGAATATACTATACACCACGTCGTACTTGTAATTAGGCTACCCTAAATTATTTTAAAATAGCATATCTTGAAATAGCTAAGTTGGACCCAAAACTCAGTCCAATTTCTATTCTGGCCCTGAACTAACTCTGACCAAGTTCGTCCCGAGTTTGGCCTTAGTAGACGTTTTGTTCAAAAAATTGGTCTCCCTGAAGTTTTGGATACAATAACTATTTTATAATATTTTGCTGACGAACTCTGGCCGAGTTCTGTCCGAACTCTCCTTTGAGAAATCCAATAAATAGAGAAGAGGTTTCACATTTCAAAATGTCAATTCACTTTCAATCTTTTCTTCTATTCTGGTATACGAGTTCTAAAAAGCTATCATTTTCACATCCCAAGCCAGTTAAAATTCTCTAGTCTTAGTTGCCAATAAGGTACTGTCTAGAAGTTCAGAGAGTTATAATCAGAAGCTTGTTCAGAAGTTCTCTACTCAACAATTGAAGTCTTCGATCTCTTCGGATCAAAGCTTGTGTCTGTAAGAAGTCGGCAACCTTTCATATCAAAACTTGTGTTCCATTCGTATAGTGGATTCCATATGGGAGTTAGAGTCCTCCTGCCTAGATTAGTTCTCACATTGAGGAATGCCCGGATACATCGTTGTGTTTGCGTTTGCCTTCTCACTCTTTACCTTACTTGTGCTTATACTGTGATAGCTGTGACATACCTGCAACACTATTGCTAGACTGTTATTATAGCTGTGACTCTTACTTATATCTGTAACACCTATATAATGGTCATGATACTTGTATAAGTTGCTAGAATTTTTTTAATTACTAAATTCTGTTGCATACTCTATTCACCCTCCCTCTAGAGTATAATCTATTATATTTTGATCCTACAATATAGTGCTGAAATGACGCAAGATAATAGGTATAACAAATCTAAAAAATATAAAAGTTGAACAAACATTTCCAGATACTGAAATAGATATTACCAACGTTCCTCGAATAAGTGAGATAGTCAAAAAATACTACACATTCGTCCAATTTAGACACAGGGGCTAAAATGGTCATTTTAGGTCAAAGGGGGGGTCTATATGTGGTTCATTTTGCACCAAAAAATGTGCCAAGCTAAAGGTCTCTAAATTATAGATATTATAGGTCAAACAAATTCTAAATGATGATAAGAAATCAACGGTATTTCTAGTTTTGGATTTTGGTAAATCGATCACAAAATTGATCGTCAAGTCGAATCATGAGTCCCCAAAACGGTGATTCGTTGACTGACTCAGAATCAAGGAAAGTCGAGTCATAGGACAAGTGATTCATTGCAAGTTCAGCGATGCAAGTTTTATTGAGATTCGATGAGCGCACATAACCTAATGGGATAATTTGTAAAATATCGATACGAAAGACTTTCGACTGATACATATTGATTCCGACGTGCCCACATATCCAAATCAAGTTCCACAAAAAGTCTACACATCAAAAAATACCATACGTGCCTTTCAATGCAATTGGTATACAACAAAGTCGTCTAATTTGGTAGGACGTACTCTATATCGAAAATTTTACGTTTTGAAAACATGATTATTGGTCAACATCACACGTAATTTTACGGGTCAATAAAGCATATTAAATAAAAATAAAAGAAGGAAGATTATCATTGTTATGTTGTCTAAAAAATTGTGTAAGTGGATTTTTAAAATAATTATTAATTTGGTAGAAAATAGGGCACAAATATGGAAGTTTGGATTAATTTTTATTCTATTTTAAAAATATTTTTTTTGTCAACTTTGCGTCGAATTTTACTCAATCCAGGACATCATAAATTAATTTATTTGTAGGGTGTCCTAGAAGGTCATGCTATGAACACATACGAAAAATAGGATTGTAAAATAGAGCGAAGGAGGAAGAAATTATACCTTTAAGGAGGGGGGATTGCGGTCGCTGCTGTCCGCGTGGTGGTTGTTTACGACGCTCGAAGTGGCGCTGTCGACGGTTTACAACCCACCGGCGAAGAGCTTGGCATGCCAATGTCGCCAGGCCGGGTCGAGGCTATGGGGTTAGGGTTAGGGATGAGAGAGAGGGGAATGAGTCGGGTGAGCAGGTCTTGGCCGCTAAGTAGGGGGGTCGGGTAGTTAGGGTTAGTGTTTTGTTTTTGTATTTTTTTTCTTTTATCTTTTCCTTTTTCTTTTGTTTTATTTTTTCTTTCATCATCATATATTTTTTTCTAATTATTATTATTATTATTATTATTATTATAATAATAATAATAATTATTATTATCTATTTATTAAATAATATTAATTAAGAATTAATACTAACAATTTTACCCATCTTTAACTATATACACACATATATTTGTATTTTTGTGCACATAATTCTTTTATTAATTAGAAAATATATATTTTATATTTTTGAGGGATTTTACATATAATTCCTCAATACCGCAACAAATCTAGACCATTAGAATTGATATGACGGTGTATAAAATATCCCAGAACTTGCGCAGCCCCGACAAAATCAAACTCGGTCCGAGTTCAGTTTTTCATGCTAGTAAGTTTTGTTCCCATATGACCGAATTCAGACTGAACTCGGTGGAAAACTGAGTTCAGACCGAAATCCCCTATGTCTCGGCAGATGATCTTATATTCTTATGAACTGAATATTGCTCTGATACCCCAAGCTTCTCTAATACATGAATGGCGCTAGTCGTAGTTCCCAAGATTCTCTGGCACATGTACGACGTCATCGCACTCTAGGGTATTTGTATCCATTACAAATAAAGAGTATAATCTTTATTTGCAAATTACAAAGAAAATACAAAGAATCTTAACACTGAAATTCTAAGTACAAAGAAACTTGAAAAGTGTGACGATGGAGATAAAGTCTTGCAACTGACTTTTTTATTCCGTTGATGATCCGAACATGAAGATTAGAGGGAAAACTCGCTAACTCTGGCTCACTGGCAAATTTGGGCAGCAACTAGGCTCAAGGCATTAAGCTTTCAATCTTGCTAGAAGGTTTGGGAAGCACATGTCCCAACTATTTATAACACGAAAAGTTATTATTTTATACTCTAGGCGCATAAAAATATTCTAACGCATAGGATCTTGCAATTACTACTATGCATAAAGCGGATCTGAACTTACGCGCATATCACGGTCTATCCGACACGTGTTATCATTAAAACGGTTCAAAATCCAATATTAATGCGATGGTTGTCAATCAAAACGTATGCGTTTTAAGTATAAATTAAAAATTATGCGCATTAAATGCACACAACCTCTCTTCCTTCATAACTGCTTCACCGTATATTATAAGAAGAGAGAACTGCAAGAATTTATATGTGCCATCTTGCTCAATAGCATATACTTTAGCTGCATATTGCCACATGGCGTATCTCTTCTAGATATAAACAAACATAGTTATTACGATGACGTAATCGTCATCTGCACGTGTTATAAAGCGTCACGACTTTTAATGTGATATCAGATCGACCTATGCGGCTAGACAGTATGTGCCTAATGCTTTCATCATATTAATTTCTAAAAAATTACTATCCTCGGCGCATAGCTTCTAGCGCACGGTGTTCTCTTCAAAATACTAAAGTTCACTATCTTTACTGCGCTTAGCGCATAGCGTTGGGCGCATAGTTCTGACTTTAATGGTTTAAATTGTTGAATATGTAGCTCGATGCATAGACTTAGTTTTTTTTATGCTTCTACAAGACCCCTTCAAAGTTTTTCATGTACTGTAGTTTGCAAAGAGAAAACTTGATGGTCAAAGTTCTGAATGTGATAGATTCCCATTATATATAATCATGATCTTGAACATCAATAAAAATCTTTATTTTGACTATTTTTTTATGCATGCAAAACTTTTTATGTAGATATAATCGTGAATGCGAATACTTGACCAGAGGTAATATGGACGTAGCAAAATATTATGCTTTTTAGGATAAATGATAGTGGACTTATTACCCATGGCATACCCAAAACTAAATGCTAATAATAAGTTAAAAATACAATGCTACCAGAGGTAATACATGTTGGCCCATCCGGTCTCAGTCAACTTAATTTTGATAGATAACTAAACCATGTATCGATATATCGCAATATCAAGACTTAACACTGCTGCTATATTCTGATTGTACCGCGTCATGCAAATATAATTTTTTTTACTTTTTTTGAGAATAGGACTTGTGTACATCGAGTCGCAATGGCATGTCATGCCCCGATCTCCCGCTCGAATCGACCATCCCCACTAGGCGCGAATCACCGTGCCAGCGCTCCCGTGGGACGATTGTTTCCATCGGGACATAATTTTGCACGAGCCTGGAGTTATGCTCACGCAAGGCAAATACCTGAACGGCCGTTGATAACTAGTTCACCAAGTCAATATAGTAGAAATATAGAATAACACAAATTTTAATGCATAAACAAACTCTCTTTATTTATAATGAATAAGGTTACAAGTGGCGCTAGGTCAAGATTTTAAGTCGCTCAAGCTCTCTCTCTCTCTAAGAATAAAGATGTTCCAAGCGACTTACAACTTGGGATGATACATAGGCGATGTTCCAACATTATGTCCTGTATATGTGCTTCGGCTCTGGACGCAACACTCCAAGGCTCCAGAGCGAACTCTATGCCATAGCACTCATGAGGGGATATTCTGCTCCGAACGAGGTTCTCCCGTACCCTGCAAGCAATCTGGTGGATTATTAGTACATAAATGCACTGGTGGAGAGGCTTCTCGTCCGCTCGACAAATCCAACACGTTATATTAGTTTCGTGCACCAACTATTAAGTTATATTGCTATTCTTGCCTTAGGATCAATTTTATGCATAAGATACAAAGCCTATCTCGTGTGGCAGTGCACCGTGCGATATAAAAGAAACACGGCGATACCAACCAACTTACCATTTATCCTTCCCTGTCCAAGTGTAAAATCAAGTTAAGCCAAGCACGAACATATATATATATATATATATATATATATATATATATATATATATATATATATATATATATATTCCAATGATCGCATAACAAACACATGTTTTTTAGGAGCGTATTTCTAAATCAGGTGCACGCTATAGGCAGATTACTCAGATGTCTTATCATCATTTTACACCGACATATTATACTTTTATAGGCATATTTTACTCAAACTACTCAAATGTGTTTCAAGCTTCAGGTTACTTTACATCTGTTACTTACCACAAGTTCCTACGAGACCATACGCGGGTTGCCGTCACGTATGCAATATACTAAAGATACAAACTAGGTCTTATGACCTAACGAGCTGTCGTGGACAAGGTATAGTCTTGGCTAGGGAAGAGAATACAACGCAGGTAGCAAACCTCGCTACACGCCTTCCCATCCTAATCAAACGACTATCTGAAATATTCCTGACCAGTTCGGATTGGTCCCGGCACGACCAGCGTACCGTTCGCAGGAACCATAAGCCTGTGCATAGGTTTTCCATGACCATTGACCATAAATACTAAACTTTTATTATATGCAATATCTTAAGCCCTTTAATGAACATAGCTACTTCACACAGTGATTATGCATTTTACTTGTTCAGAGATCTTATGATTTAGTGTGTTTCTATTTCCATTCACCATTTATGCTGACGGTTTACTACGTTGCAGCTTCCATTTTGGGCAGTGCCTTGGCGACCCAACGGTCCCGAAGACTTTCTATGTTTCTATTATTTGGCTTGGAATGACTATTTTGATAGTCTTCTGCCACAGGTAAGTTAACCAGAATCTATATTATGCTTCTATACCGAGGCCGTATCTATGTGATAAGCATTTCAAGACATATGGAGCAATGTATTTCAAAGAACATAGAAGGAAAAAAAAGTAACACTACGACGTAAAATTATAAGAACCGTAAAGCGAGCCTATTATTTCGTTCAACCAATCTACTTCCATGTTCTATACACAGATATATCAGATGGGATTATTCCCTTAGCTAGATGTATTATATTCTTTATTAGCATGCATTGTGTGATTCATCTAGCGACTAGCATATATCAACCATATTTTACGTGTTCTTGCTAAGCAAAGACAAGTTCATCGTAGCCACCCACCTTAATTATGATTCGCTTCGGTCGAGCGGTACTCCGAGCGAGCCTCTGAAAGTCTAAGTCTGAACTCCTAAAGGGCCAAGCCTAGAAATCCTTTGCCACAAGCAAGTCTTCTCGCTGAGCAAAGTGGGTGGGGTCATCGCACTTGTGCCATTTGAATCGGCTATCCGCATAGATGCAGAGCGGGTCGTTACATTATACACCACTCAAAACAAGTCTCATCCTCGAGACTTACTGAGCACAAATCATTCTATCGCACACTATGGAATCTAATTTAAGCATATCAATCTGTATCATTAGGTCCGTTCGAACATAATTTCTTACTCGCTTCTCATTCCGTGCTACGTGTATGTGGGGTCTGCCTCATTGAATGACTCTATCATTCAATCAAACTTTTGACTTGGTCTTTACTGCGATATATCATGAAACATATATCGCTTAACCCGGAGTATGTTATTATCCATCACGAATGATAATCTAGGGCTGAGGCAATCTTACTTCAATTGCTATACTCGTCCATGCGAATCCAAATTTTTTTATTTGCAGCTGCATTCGATGCATATCGCTAAGTCTGGATCGCACCCATATTCAAGGCGTCCTCCAAATATGTGTATTTCAACCAATCTTAGTGACAACTAAGTCGGACAAGCTACTCGTTAAAATCTTTCGAATCGTCGATCGCTTCGCTACTCGAATAACCGAACTCTAGTTCATTTTAGTTATTGTCTACTCTAATCTCAACCAAATTTAGGTATTTTATTACTAGCAACACACCTCTTCCAAGCAACAATTTAACTTGTTATGCCAACTTATCTCGAGTTGTAACCTCCGTATCCTGAAATTCGTGCTTAAATATTGTTATTAGGTTAATTTGGGACTATTGGAATTTTTCCATAATTTTTTTTTAATTAAAAACTAGTAACCCAAATTTTCTAGGACTTTCAAGAATTTATTTTAGAGTTAAACATAATTAAAAATATTCCAAAATTTTATTTTAGATTCTAAATAATCAAATATATTTTCTAGAATTTTTTGGGAATTTTCTGAGTATTTTTAGTATTTATTGGGAGTAATTAGGCTAATAACTAATTTTTTAGGATTGGTAGAATTTATTGTGCAATCCCTAGAATATAGAATTGACCCATGTTATTTTCTAGGGTTTATAATATTATTATATATTTTCTGGAATTATTTCAGAATTTTTGGAATAATTTTAGTATTTATTTTTAGTTATATGGGTAAAACTAATATTTAGAGCTTCTCCTAATTATAGTAGAAAACCTATGAATATAAAATTGCCCCAAGAATTTTTTAGGGTTTCTAGATTCAAAATATATTTTTTGTAATTTTTTCAGATTTTTATGATTAATTTTAATATTTATTTGGAGTTATTTAGATTTAAAATGACTTAAATAATATTTTGATAAAGGCAAATCAAAAACAAATAATATAACCAAAACCATCCAATCAAATCATGACACGTGTCACCCTATCAACTTTCATTCAGCCACTCAACATCCCTATATATATATATATATATTATTATAACCCAAATTATCCCATTATTTTAGGGAGAGAGATTTGGGAGAATTATCATCTAGGGTTCCTTCATTTTCCACAAGCTATTGCGCATAGCTCCGGACTCCAAACGAGGCCTAGTTTCTTGCGTTAGAAAGATATTGAGGTTAGCTTTCTGATTATATAAACTTTTTTTATAAAATTATATGTATTAAATTCTAAAAAATTCGTAGAGCACAGCATGTCCGAAAATAGAAGTGTTTTAATGTTTTCGCGATTTCGGGAGAACCACAAATCAGAATCATGAACCGTTTAAAGTTTCAGAAAGATAATATTGAGATCATTGACATATGTTTTTTTCAGAATTAATTCGAAGTATTTTCATACTACTAATTCTGTAGAACTTCTAGATTAGAATTTAACCATCGGTGCACAATACAAAATTTGTATGTGCCATAATTCCCAAATAAATTTGAATTCGGATGAGCCATAAATTCCAGCATATTTTTGACGCTGAAATCTACAGGAAATCATGCATAAAAGTCGAGTTTATGTCGGTTGACTTTTTGGTCAATAGATCGCCTTGATTTGCGTGTCATGAGTCTCGAGTTGATAAAATTAAGTTTCTTTGGACATAATTTAGGAATTAACCTAAAAATCAGAATAATAAGATTAAAATAGGATTTTATAGTAATTATTCCAGAATTAAATAAATTAAAATAAATTATCTTTTGACATGGTAAATTGTAATACATATGGTATTTGGACTGTGACTTGGACTCTGATTCATACCAGCAGCAGGACCCCAGGCGAGTACATTCTCTGATAATTTCCATTATTTGATAATTTCTATAATTCTAGTATTTAGAAATGTTATATCTGACTCTTGACACTGTACTACACGGACTAGTATATAGATTGGATCTTTAGTCATGAGATGTTACATTTGTTATCGTATTGATATTGTACACGACATTGACATTAGACATTGATATTAGACATTGTACATAATATATTGGACATTGATCGTGTATCGTGACGTGTCATAATTGGATCCACAGTACTAGTTGGGGGCGGGAAAATTGCTAGTGAGAGATGTGATCAAAATACCTATCGTACAAGTGTAGACATTGAACAGTGTTAATCATACACCTCACGTATGATTAGCCAGGCCATGTAGTCATCGAACAAGTTCCCAAGCCGATCGTATTTTGAAACTACGATTTCAAACACTTAGAATAGATACGGTTCTTAATTTCTGTTCATATACTACATCACCCGTATATGATATTGTACCTCGTTTTCTTCATTTCATATATACACTGACTGTACCATATTATCTATATTGTCTGTTCTCATTATATTGTCATTGCATTTATTTATTGTCTTCTCTCAGTATATAGCATCATCTATTTATTGTTTTATAGTCCTTATCAATTAATTGGAACTGTTATTTGAGATGTACTTTGCTCCATCCTGACTGAAAATATTTTTCCAGATTGCGCCTTAGAGGACTGGTGTTCGATATATTATGGACCACAGGGAGAGTTGCTGCAAACTTGGACTTGGTAGCACAGGTGTGATTCCCGGGAGGTCTAGTCGGGATCACTAGTTATTTAGTTAGTTTCTTTTAGCAGTTTTTGGTACCGGATTTGTCTCCGGCATATTTAGTTGAGACTTGGATATCACTGTTGAGTTAGATTATTTCTATTTTAGACTTGAGTTACATTTTGATTTATTTATTTCTTCGATATCTTATCGTGCTTTAGCTATGTGATTGAGTATATTCCGTATTATATGGTAATATCTGTGTATCCTTATGGAGTTGGATGCTCGTGTGAGAATGATTAGATAGCATTGTGACCTAGTCAGCGTTCTACCGCTGATGCTGCGGCGTAGGCTGGACGTACCCACGCTCTCGTGCCCCTATACCGGGTGCGGGTCGTGACACGAGTATCACCAATTCCAATCCTAAGAGTTTCGTCTGACAATTCTCTAATACCGTCTTATTCCTCACCGTCGCATAACTTATCCAACCAAATTAATTATCACTCAAGTCCTATATTCTATTGCATTCATTTCAACGCCAACATCGCTAGCATACACTTCTAGTTCTAAGTCCTAACTCTAAGTCTCGTTGCCCCAGTTCTAGCATTTTTCCTGAACGATACATTAAATTCAGCCACTCCAGTTCAACTCAAGGCATAGGGTCGTCTGCCTAGCCACTAGGACAGCTCACAAGGTCATAGTTTCAGTTTAAGTTTGTGACTCATCGTGCAATCGCGTTGTATGAAGCTCGTCCCCAAATTCCTAAGGTCAAACCATTATTCTTTCGTACGGGATATTCTATCCAAGCTTGTTTCACTCAGATTTCTAAACATCGAGCACAGATCATTCTATCTACATTGACACGTTTATTTGCACAGTATCCAGGTTCGTTTGGCAAAACTGTTCCTAAGACACGTTTGTTTAATCAATTCCATGATATATCCACGTCGCATGTCCAACCCATCGATTTGCATAGCCTATCTCCTCCATTACGTTTGATAGAACCTACCTATCCATTCTTTTCTAAGCTTGACCACTAAGTCACGATCCCATTCTAAATCATCGATGTATACCATAAACTCTAAGTTGTCCAATACGATCTACGTATCCGTTCTTGAAACCATCCAGCATATCTTACTTCACGTTCTAGATTAACTCCTCCTCAAAAATACTTAGATTCATTTTTATCCTGAAACTCGTCTTATCGTGTCGAACAACAAGTCAAGATGATTCTTTAATTATCACGCTTTAGTCTCTCTCAAGTTCAATCATCCCCGTTGGACATAAAATTACCAAGCCAATGCTCCCGTGGAATAACTATCCTAATCCGGGTGTGACGCATGTACCAGTATAGAGTTACGCTCACACAAGATAAGAACGTCGAACAATATGGTTATCACCAAAATGATCGAGATACCTTATTATTTTACTTTGCTCCATCCAAGTTTTATATACTTATCCATCAAGTCATGTCCGTTCTTGCTGTGATTATAATTCGTCTAGCAAAATTATCCAACTTCAAGGTTTTCTTTTGATAAATCTATATTATACTTCTAGCATTCCTCAAACAAGTAAGTTTCAAATCCCAAATCCAAGTCTATTCACTTTCGATACGTTCCATTTTATCGAGTTTGTTTGTAAAATCTTCAAACATGTCCCTACAAGTTCGATCATCCCGCCGGACATAAAATTACCATGCCAGCGCTCCCGCAGAATAATCGATCTCGTCTAGGCCTGTTGTCGAGTATTACCCTTCGAACTTGATTCAAGATCGTTCGTTCAAATTCAAGGTTAAATTCATTATCGCCTATTTTAATCTTCAAATCATAATTTTGCTAACTTGCATCAATCCATACTATCTTCCAACCATTGTTATGATCTAAAGTCTCCCCAAATTCGAAATTATAGCATTCGTACTTAAACTGAACTCTATCGAGCGATATCCTACTCAAATCCAAATTTTTTATGTTCGCTATCATTCGTTCGCACCATTATTTTTAATTGTACTAACTCTGATCGCATCATCGATTATTCCATCTCAACTCAAGTTTTAATTCGTTTATTTTAACTCAATCGCTCGTACGATCCACTATGTTTTCCCGACCATGATATCAATTTCGAGTACTCTTTATTCCTATTCAATGTAAGCCTTATTCCATGTTCAACTCATTCTAACTTGTTCGAATCAAATTATGCATGATTCCTTCGAATTCGCTTACTTGCTAGGCATTATTTATACTAAGGTTTCATAGAATTATGTCGCTTGCTGCTAGACCCGTTTAATACTCCGGAACCCACGATTCGTTCGAATATTTCTAAGTCGACCAATACACCACTCAGGATTCGAGCTATATCTATGAATCTTCATAGCTTATTTTTATTCTCAATTCGCTTACTTGATCCTGAGACTATCGAATACACAACTCATAAATTGAGTCATCTTATTAACTCTTGAATTGAGTTCGCGTCGTTCACTCATATATCTAATTTGTTCCTTAGAACTAAAGCACGGTACCTATATGCTGCCTTAACGATCTTAGTCCCGTATGCACCTCTAGTCCCTCATACAAACTATATTTTGAATCATAACTTATCGCTTCGAATAACCGTCCAAACTATATCTAAAAAATCCAACACGATTTCCATTATTTGTCTTAGCGGTACTCCGATAATGTCTCTATCTGTTTTTATTCTAAGTTCGACTTTTACTCTTATCCGAACGATGCCCAAATCTTGCTGCAAATCGCTAGCACCAAGGGTCTTGGCGCACGATACTCAACATAACTTGGCCAAAAGGCTGTGTGCATAGGCAACTGTCCGAACGATATTCTATCTCGCATACTAACCCGCTTGGTATTCTCGTATAGGCATTCGATTTCATATATAACTTGCATAATCTAACATAAGTCTATTTCCACAAAGTCTGACACAAATTAGCACAAAGGCCTTAGCATCAAAATTTTGTATAAGGAATCATATCATTCACATGCACCTTTCAAAAATATTTAGACTCATTGTATGGAACATCCCATTAGAACTTTGAGAGAGAGCGTTCGTAACATAACCTATGAACGAGATTTCAAAACTGAGAGAAACGATAAGAAGTCCAAGGACGTAAAGCCAGGATTTGATACCAATATGTCATACCCCGATCTTCCGTTGGAATTGGCCATCCCCGCTAGGCCCGAATCACCACGCCAGCGCTCCCGCGGGACGATCATTTCCATCGGGACATGATGCTGCGTAAGCCTGGAATTGTGCTCGCGCAAGGCAAATACCTGAACGGCCATTGATAACTAGTTCACCAAGTCGATATAGCAGAAACATAGATTAACACAAGTTTAAATGCATAAACAAGCTCATTTTATTTATAATGAATGAGGTTACAAGCAGCGCTAGACCAAGATTACAAGTCGCTCAAGCTCTCTCTCTAAGAATAAAAATATGCCAAGCGGCTTACAACTTGGGATGATACATAGGCGATGTTCCAACATTATGTCCTGTATATGTGCTTTGGCTCTGGACGTAACACTCCAAGGCTCCAGAGCGAACTCTATGCCTTAGCGTGCATGAGGGGACATTCTGCACTGAACGAGGTTCTCCTGCACTCTGCAAGCAATCTGATGGATTATCAGTACATAAATACACTGGTGGGAAGGCTTCTCGCCCGCTAGATAAATCCAACACGTTATATTAGTTCTATGCACCAACTATTAAGTTATCTTTCTATTCTTGCCTTAGGATCATTTTCATGCATAAGATACAAAGCCTATCTCGTGTGGCAGTGCACCGTACGATACAAAAAAATACGTCGATACTTACCAACTTACCATTTGTCCTTCCCTGTCTAAGTATAAAATCAAGTTAAGCCAAGCCCGAATGTATATATATATATATATATATATATATATATATATATATAGAAATCCTAACAGTCGCATAACGAATACATGTATTCTACGAGCGTATTTCTAAATCAGGTGCACGCTATAGACAGTTTACAATACTCATATTATTTTGTGACTCAGGTTGTACAGATTACTCAGATGTCTTATACTCATTTTACACCAGCATATTATACTTGTATAGTCATGTTTTACTCAGACTACTCAAATATGTTTCAAACTTCAGGTTACTTTACATCCGTTACTTGCCACAAGTTCCAACGAGCCCATACGCGAGTTGCCGCCACGTATGCAATATACTAAAGATACAAACTTTGTCTTATGACCTGACGAGCCACCATGGACAAGGTATAGTCTCGACAAGGGAATAGAATGCAACGTAGGTAGCGAGCCTCGCTACACGCTTTCCCATCTGAAGCAAACGACTATCTGAAATATTCTTGATTGGTTCAGATCGGCCCCGGTGCGACCAGCGTACGGTCCGCAGGAACCATAAGCCTGTGCACAGGTTGTCCATGACCATTGACCATAAATACTAAACTTTTATTATATGCAACATCTTAAGACCTTGAATGAACATAGCTACTTGACACAGTGATTATGTATTTTACTCGTTCAGAGATCTCATGATCTAGGGTATTTCTATTTCCATGCACCGTTTATGCTAATGGTTTACTACTTGTTGCAGCTCCCATTTTGGGCGTTGCCTTAGTGACCCAACGGTCCCGAAGACTTTCTATGTTTCTATTATTTGGCTTCGAACGACTATTTTGATAGTCTTATGCCACAGGTAAGTTAACCAGAATCTATGTTGTGCTTCTATACCGAGGCCATATCTATGTGATGAGCATTTCAAGACATATGGAGCAATATACTTCAAAGAACATATAAGGAACAAAAGTAACACTACAAGATAAAATTATAAGAACTGTAAAGCGAGTCTACCATTTCGTTCAACCGAACTACTTCCATTTTCTATACAAAGATATATCAGATGGGATTATTCCCCTAGCTAGATGTGTTGTATTCTTTATTAGCATGCAAAGGGTGATTCGTCTAGCGACTAGCATATATCAACCATATTTTAAGTATGCTGGCTAAGCAAAGACAAGTTCATCGTCGCCACCCACCTTAGCAATGATTTACCTCGGTCGAGCGATACTCCGAGCGAGCCTCTGAAAGTCTAAGTCTGAACTTCTGAAGGGCCAAGTCTGAAAATCCTTTGCCTTAAGCAAGTCTTCTTACTAAGCAAAGCAGTTTGGGTGATCATACTTGTGCCATTTGAATCGACTATCCGAATAGATACGGAGCGGGTCGTTATATGGCATGACCCAAAGTTCATTCAAACAAACCCTCGAACCTAGCAACAAAATCACTCTATATTCAAATCCAAATCTTACTAGAATAGGCAACCGAACTCGGACCGAATTCGTACCAAACTCGGACCGAACTCGGTCACCTATATAGTATGAAATCAACCCAGTTATTACAATCCTGATTTTTTGGCCAACGTTAAAAAATTTGAAATAAAACCTACCAGAACTCTGGCTAAATTCTGTTTGCCAATATACTATAAATAGGATTGAATTTCACACTATCTCACACTATCAATATCTTATCCCATTCTATAATCTTCAATACTTTAGTGAGAAAACATCTGAGCCTCAACCTTTCCATCTCCAAGGGCAACTCCCTAGCCTTCTAAGTGCCAAGTGCAATATCGATCTAGAAGTCTACAAGAGTTGTAAAGAGCTTGGCTCAACCAGTTTTCTCTCTCTATTATTGTGAACTTGCGAGACTTCAATCTCATGATTGTAAAGTATTGGCAAGCCTTTAGATCAAAGCTTGTGATTTACTATTGGTGATTATAGTGGATACAACTCCGAGCAAGAGTTCTCGGGACTGGACTAGTCCTCTCAGAGGAAAACTAGTATACATCGCGGTGTTTAAGTTTGCTTTCTCTTTCTCTTAATACTTTATATTACTATCTTGCATATACACTGTTAGTTGCTATCTGCCTTTACTTCACGAAGTTTTAAAACTTATTTAGGTCACTCATGAAGGAACCTCACAAGTGAAGGAATAAAAAATAAGTCGACTGGCACAGGAATATATAGCATTCAAGATGAAGCAAAAAGAGACGATCACTCAAATATTCACAAGATTCCTCGACATCTTCTATACTTTATCCTCTCTTGGCAAAGAGTACAACAATCACAAGAAGATTCATAAAGTACTCAGAGGACTTACCAAGAACCGGAATCCTAATGCTACTACAATCATAGAAGGTAATAATCTCACCACGATGACCCTCGATACACTCATGGGCAAGATGATTGTAGAAGCATGAAAAATATGCTGGATAGCTATACGCAACATGTTGATGCAGGACAGCGTAAACAGAGGATCTCAGAGCCATCAAACGTGCAACAGAGATTTTTCTGCTGAGCACAGCATAAAAATATAGGCTCAAGGACCATCCGCATAATGCAGTATGTCCAGGCTGCTTCAGCGTAAACAGGGTGCTTCATCGCCTTTATGGCGTAAAACTCATCCGCTTTCAATGCAGCATTGAAGTGTACGAGGAACGCTTCGTATTCTTCAAAATAAACCTGTCAGATCATGCAATAAACCTGACGTCTGGACTCCTGACAAAGAGTACTGAACGACTACCCAGGCAACGGGTATAATGATGGTGCGGCACTGCAACCCAGGCTGTCATTTACTGCCATTTCCTTTACGTAAACTACTTTTACACATACAAAGGAATACGCTGCCTAGTTTTACACAGGCAGATGTGAGCTGTTTACGCTCCGCAGAAGATAAACAGCCTGCCACGTCAAAAGCTGCTCTTCGTACAGGGCTCGAGGCACGTCTCTGTATTTAATGTGCAGAGCGGTGACAGTTTCTCGAGGCACGTCTCTGCATTTAAAGTGCCGAATACTGACTGATGCCCGAGGCACGTCTCTGTACTTGATGCACAGAAGAGTGACAGACCTTCAAAACATGCCTCCTCATTTAATGAGCAGGATAATGGCGGATCTTCGACTTTAATGTAGGAGATTTGATTAAATGTCACCGAACCGTCATTTAGTGATATCCCCTTTGCGTAAACTACTCTTACGCCTATAAGGAAATATGCTGCCCAATTTTGTACAGGCATATATGAGCTTCTTACGCTCCGCAGAAGGCAAACAGACCACCACGACAGCAGTCACTCTTCATACAGAATTTGAGGCGCGTATTTGCATTTAATGCGCAAAATAATGGCAAATCTTAAAGACAAGCCTCTTCATTTAATGCGCAGGATGGGGGCAGATCTCTGCATTTAATGCAAGAGATTTGATTATATCTCCAAGAGCCATAATTCTGGCTAAATACGTCCACATCATCTCGGTTTCTACGCCAGCTCGGCTTCTATGCCCACTCGGCTTCTACGCCTGCTCGGCTTCTATGCCCACTCGGCTTCTACGCCTGCTCGGCTTCTATGCCCACTCGGCTTCTACGCCTACTCGGCTTCTATGCCTACTTGGCTTCTACGCCTACTCGTCTTCTATGCCTACTTGGCTTCTACGCCATGGTGACAGTCATTGGCTTCTACGCCAACCTCTACTACACAAGGGATAACTACCTATGTGGCTTCTACGCTGTGATCTTTGCAGCAGATATACGCGTTTGTCCCTCAGTTGGACACGCGTCACATGCTCACTCAAAATGTCATCTATACGCAGGCATTGGTTATTTTAAACTGTCGTGTAAAAGGATGCTGTACTTTCCACTACTCGGTTTCTACGCCGACTGAGTGGTCACTGTCACTAAAAACTCTATAAATAGAGACCTCTATCAATAGAGGAAAGGTCAAAAAAACGATCAGAAAATTGATCAAGAAATCCAATATCAGATCCAACGGTCGCAAAGATCGAAGGTCAAATGGTCAAGAGAGAGAGAATAATCCAGAGCTCAGGCAAAGAGAAGGGATCGACAACTTTGGCATCGGGCATCCACCCTCTTTAGCAACCTGCGAAGCTGCTTTCTGTCTTCCATGGCACTTTTTCACCATCGTGTGGTCCAAGGGCTAAAGTGATCGACTGCAGATTAGACACCTATTGCAATATTTATCCAGATTAAATAAATTGTACTTAGACATCCTCGTATAGGATTAAATTGTACAATCTTGTTTGTAAACATCGAAGAAAGGGCAGATTTTTTGTATAAGATCTCGTTTTCCATATTCTCTCTCGTTTATTATTCGAAACAAGATAGCGACTCTGCTGGGGACATCTTTCTCTTCTGATGAGTAAGTTATTGCTCAACACGATGCGCTATCCGTGGGATCCGTGAAGAAGTTACTGGTCGTCCAGTTCAACCAGTCTGCCTACGAAGGCATGCATCGAACAGGGGGTAGCTCTCACTCCCTCTCCGTCCAAAACAATAGGAAGCTGCTTAAGGTCTGGATGCCCAAGACATCCTCTACCATTCCTGTGGACTCTCCGATCTCTCCGACCAATGAGGTTGTAGCATTGCTCCCTCCGTGCCTTGCGCGTAAAATTCAATCGCCTGTCTCTGACAGGGTCGACAAAACTTTTGGCAATGCCTCAGCGATAACCCAGAAGTATACTCCGCGCCTTGCGCGTAAAATTCAGTCGCCTGTCTCTGACAGGGCCGACAAAACTTCTGGCAATGCCTCAGCGCTAACCCAGAAGTATAATCCGCGCCCTGCACATAAAATTCAGTCTCCCGTCCCTGGCAAAAAATATGAAACTTCGGACAATGCCTCAGCGCTAGTCCAGAAGCCTACTCCGCGCTCTGCGTGTAAAATTCAGTCTTCCGTCCCTGGCGGAATAGACAAAATTTCTGATGATGTCTCAGCGCCAAATTAGGAATCACAAACGTGCTTCGCACGTATAAATGCATCTGTCTTTCGCGGAAAAGCAGCTGATCCCTACAATCTATGCAAGGGAAAGCAAGCGGTGAACTACTCAACTTCTCGGCCTTTACGCCAGCAAGGGAACAATATGCCTGCCCTCCAGATTACGCGAGAAGCTGATGGCTGACTGAGGACATCCTCGGCTTTATGCCAACCAGAGCAGAGCTCCAAATTATGCCAGGAGAAGCCCCTCAGCGTAAAGAAGGCTCAATTTGCGGGAAGATACTCTCCTCGGGGATTATCCGCCACCCAGATGGCCAACCTGTTGTATATAGGTGGCACAGGGAAAACTATGGTTCCCAATATCCGCATGTCCACTGATGTGAACAGAAGGAACAAGCCATCATCTTCTTCTTCTGTAACTCCTCATGACTTGTGCAATTATCTGATCCAGAAACGTAAGGAGAGGGGATCTTCCAGCATGCCTATTACGCCTCATAGCGAGCACTGTTGTAATAGTCATAAGATTATAATTAATTGTTGCTGTTCTGAAGCAAAACGGTCGGTTTTCGACCGGTTGAGCTACTCTCCATCTTTCCAGGAAGAAGAGCCCACGCATGCATCTGTGAACATGGCTTTACATATACCTAGAGGAGGGTCGGGCTCAAGACGTCATCCCTCTAGAACTACGAGCCGAAGGAGATTCAACATGCTCCTTAGGAACACCGAAGCTGGGGTGTTCCAAAATACTCGTTCGAGGTCGCGACAACCGGCTTCGTACTCTTCTAATTCTGATGCTGGGGGTCGCCAGTCTCCCGAATCAGATGCCGAAAGTATAAAGTCAACTTCTACAGAGACCTATACTAATCTTTCAATGACACCCAGGGAGATGGGAGTTTATGCCATTGGAGATGAGCGCGAGGAGGCTTCCCCGTCCGGGAGCACTGAGCAACGCATCACTATACTAGAGACGTCTCTGAATGAAATGCAATCCATGATGAGAACATGCACCAGATGATGCTAACTCAACACGCAGCAGCCATGGCTCAAGCATCGGCCCCTCCAACTCAGATACGCGTGGGGGTGGACTTACCACCATCCAACATAATCCAAGAGCCTGCTCTAGATCAGGAGTCAGCAGTTCCTCCGCTTTCTCACTCGGATAATGTATTGCCTCCCTTCGGAGTCGCGATGCAATCAATTCCTCATCACTCCGTGGTCCCGCTACCGGCTGAAGATCCGATGCAGGTAGTACGGGAGTTGAAAGCCCAATTTGATGCCCTGAAGCACAAAGATCAGCTCAAGAAATTAAGAATTAACCAACCTTACCTAGCTATCTGGGAAGAGGTCCCTTTCCCTCCTAGATACAAACCACAGACTATGGCTTTGTTCGAGAGAAAAACATAACCGAGTCAGTACATGAACTACTTCAGTATGATGATGGTGTTATTACAAAGGAACGACGCCCTCCTCACTCGGGTGTTCAAGGGTTGTCTCTCGGGAGTAGCTTACCAGCGGTACCGAAGTCTGGCGGACAGCTGCATTACTTCCTTTGAAGACTTCAAGGCTTTGTTCTTCACGCGATTCAATGAGGGAGGGATGGACAAGTCTATGTACTCTCTCATCGAAGTCAGACAGAAGGAAAAAGAGAATATTCACACTTTCATCGAACGTTTTTGTCAAGCCACTCTACAAATGCCTCCAGGAGTCCCAAACTTGGCATTGGTCGACATATGCAGGAAGAACCTTCTCCCCGTGATCTCGGTGTTTACAGGACCATATCAGTTCCATGATTGGCCCTCGTTCATCATCTCGACGGTAGCCGCGGAGGACAATAGTCAGAAGGCGCGCGATAATGACATCATGATCTCGGCCTCTGATAAAGGCAAGAGGTCATCCTCCAGCATCGACCATCCTCGTGGTACTAAGGGTAAAGAAGGTCTGGCAATCAACACATCTAGGCAAAAACGGTGGCTACCATGCAGACGAAACCTGGGACTTCCAGGCCCATAGAAGTGTACTCTTTCGACGACGACGATATTTCGAGCATATTCGAATGTCTCGTCAAAAGCGGCAAGATTACCCTTCCTGAGGTGAGACGTCCCAATGAGGCCGGCAGTACCAACAACCCCAAGTACTGCATCTTCCATAGGTACATACACCACCCCACAAAGGTGTGTTATATACTGAAAAGGAAGATCCAGGAGCTGATCAATGCTAAGGCCATCACTCTGCGCAACAGCGAGAAGACGGTCACGGCCAACATGATCTCCCTGCAATTTGGCAATCTGCCTCCCCAAGAAATCCCGGACGGTGTTACGCCAATCTCCCGGATGATGATGAACATCGTTAATCTCCCTCCAGCTAGAGGTCAAAATCATGACCTGCTACCACTAACTACCCAGCGAGGTGAGACTATGTGGGTTCATCCAGATCTGGTGCCAGAGATCGAGAAAGAGACTCAAGCTGCTAAGGCTAAGTCTAAAAAGAACTCAAAGTACAAATCGTGTCACATGATTATGGTATACTCGGCATTAGAAGACGAGGTCTTGGCTACTGGAACCCGCTCAGGGAAAGCCTACCTCCAGGATTATGGAGCCAGCCAGGAAGATGTATCGACAGATGCAGCTGCTAAGCCTTCAGAACCGGAATTCGTCGTACCAGAGGCCGGTCCTTCGAGACCAACTTCGGCGGACAAAGGGAAGCAAAAAGAAGTGCGCTTCGATAAACCTGTGAAAAATATTCAAAACAAAGGTTTAGAGAAGCCATACAACTTTGACATCCTGGCCCAACTGGCTAATACACCAGCCAGGTTGTCCATCTTCGAGCTACTCAGGCTCTCTCAAGACACTCGTCTGGCCCTGAGCGAAGCACTGATGCAGGCGGAGGCATACTTGACCCAGATTAAGTCCCGTGACGAAGAATCCATGGCGTGTCCTCAATGCCACAGTGTGATAGAGGTGGTCCCAAACTTCACTTTTACTTAAGATGACATGCTGTTAAAATATAACAGGCATGACAGACCCCTTTATTACACCGGGTATGTCGGTTCCATGGAGGTCGACCGGATTCACATAGATCCAGGATCATCAATCAGCATTATTCCTCATAGTCTGCTCAGACCGCTGAGGATTCCTACCAGCGAATTGGCTTACACCACCACTACGATCGTGGGTTTCAACGCCGGAAGAAGTAAGCCGTTGGGAAAATTTTGCCTGAGGATCTAAATTGGCAACCTCAGATCGGTGGCTACGTGTTATGTCATTGATTCAGAGGTGTCCTACAACATCCTGCTGGGTAGACCTTGGATCCACGACCACAACATCGTTCCTTCGACTCTACATCAATGCTTCAAATATGTAGACGCCCGAGGAACAGTACAAATGGAGATTGCTGACCTGAACTCGTTTAAAGGAGTAGAATCCTACTACTCTGATGCCGTGTTGTACTCTCCAGACTGCACGGAAGAGGTGTCAACCGAAGCAGAGAAGGAATCCCACCGGGAGCCAGAAGAACCCTCTGCCAAGCAAACTCTGTCAATCAAGGTGAAAGGATGGACTACTCGCCCAAAAGCCATAAAACCTATGGCTATCCACCTGAATGAGACCAGGTCAGGAAAATGGGGTGATCCTTTAATGATCACTTTGAACCAGAAGCCTCTACCCTTGGTCATCAACCTCCGGCGCAACAGGCAGCCGAGTGATGTAAACGCAACCGGGAACAGAGTTTCAGATGATAATAAATATCCTCTTTTCCAGTATACTGATGCCCAAATTCCAAATCAGGAATCCTCCCCCTGCGACGATATAGAACCTATAGCGCAAAAATTCTTGGAAGCTATAGATCCTATCATCCGTATATATGGGAAGTGGCGTCATCATCCAACGACATATGGATCGCATGAGGATTCTATCTTCATTGTCCCGCCTACTTGCAGCAGTCAACATTCAATAGTCTTTGGCCGCATGCACAATGAACCGACTTTACAAGAGGATTCTTTCGATGACGATGACGGTAAAATGCACATTCACGGATACAGCCCACAAGCTTTGAAGATCATGCAAAGTATGGGTTATAACTTGAAGCTGGAACCGGGTCTCAACTACGGGAAAGGCAGACGAATGCCGCTGCACGGTGACCCCTACTATCAACGAACTCGTTTCGGGTTAGGGTATACTACCTCCCTCGCAACTCCTGAGTCAAACGAGGATATCTTTTCCTCCTCTCAAAACGGCTCAGCACCCTCCGATTCATCTCATGCTCTCGAGCGAACATTATCAGTAAATATGGTAGTGACAGATTCCTTCGAATCAGACGAACAAGAATCCGAACCGTTTGAGAATGATGCTTGGGCTCAGCAAATGGATACACAATGGGAGTTCCGCTTCGAGCAGAGAGAACCTCCCACTGAAGACAAAGTTATCCAGATTGACGTTGGGGATGAACTTTCGCCAAAGCCAATATTTATCAGTAACAATCTTTCCGAAGCAGAAAGGGAAGAAGTTATCCAGCTGATAAAAGAATATATCGACGTCTTTGCGTAGAATTATAAGGACATGTCAAGCCTTGATCCAAAGGTAGCTACTCATAAGCTCAATATATTGCCCGATTCAAAGCCTGTGAAGCAGCACCAACACCGGTTCCGCCCGGATATGATAGACGCCATTGAAGCTGAAATCAGGAAGTTGATAGCCTGCGGCTTCATCCGTGAAGAACAACATCACGACTGGGTCGCCAATATTGTGCCTGTCATAAAAAAAATGGGAAAGTACGAGTCTGCATCGATTACCGAGATCTGAACGCAGCCTGCCCCAAGGATGAGTTTCCTCTTCCCATCACAGACGTCATGATTGAAAATACATGTAGTTTTGAATGTATGTCTTTCATGGACGGATTTTCAGGATACAATCAAATCAAGATACATCCTGAAGACGAGAAGCATATTGCCTTCCGGACACCATTGGGGGTATATTGCTATACGGTCATGCCCTACGGATTAAAGAATGCTGGGGCTACGTACCAACGGGCTATGAGTAACATATTCCATGAGCATTTACGTAAGACAGTAGAGTATTATGTGGAAGATGTAGCTATCAAAAACTGCCTCAAGGATAATCACATCCAAGACTTGAAGACAATATTCGAATTGATGCGCCAACATCAACTCAAAATAAATCCTACAAAGTCCTTTCTGGGGGTATCTAGTGGCAAATTTTTAGGATTTTTTATAACCGCCAAAGGCATTCAAGTGGACCCTGATAAAGTTAAGGCCATCTTAGAAATGCGACCGCCCCACAATTTGAGGGAACTCAGGGGATTTTAAGGTTATCTGGCTTATATCCAGAGATTCATATCCAACCTCTCGGGGAGATGTCAGTCCTTTTCTCGTCTCATGAAGAAAGGTGTATCCTTCATATGGGACGAAGCCTGTCAACAAGCATTCGGTGATATTAAGCGCTACCTCACTAGTCCGCCAGTTTTGGTGCCTCCTGTCATAGGAAGACCATTCGTGCTGTATGTTCGAGCGATGGATCATTCTCTGGGAGCTCTTCTCGCACAAAAGAACGATATGGGTCATGAGCAGGCTATCTACTACCTCAGCAGGATGATGGTTGGAGCCGAACACCGGTACAATCCAGTGGAGAAAGAATACTTGGCTCTGATGTTCGCTATTCAGAAAACGTGACACTATATCACAAGACAAACCATTCACATCATCTCCAGGATCAATCCTCTTCGGGTACTGATGAACAAGCCAAGTGTTCTTAATTCCCGACTCGCGACTTGGGCGATGTTATTAACACCGTATGACATGGTGTACGTCCCTCAGAAGTCTGTTAAGGGCCAAGCGTTGGCTGACATCCTAGCTGCTCATCCGATCCCGAAGGCCTCCAAACTGTACGAGAATATTCCTGACGAAGTTGTAGAATGTAATTCCGTAATGGAAAGTGATGCATGGCAACTGTTCTTCGATGGTGCCTCCAGAACTGGTCCCAGGGGAAACATGGTTTTGGGAGTAGGAATTATCCTGGTTACTCCTGATAAACTCATCATCTACCTAGCATATTCTCTTAGCGAGCCCTGTTCCAACAATGTGGCGGAGTACAACGCTCTACTAATCGGCCTCCAAGTCGCTAAAGAATTGGGCGTCGAATCTCTGGAAGCTTTCGGTGATTCGCTGCTGATCGTCAATCAAGTCAAAGGAATATATGAAGTCCGGAATCCAGACCTCATCCCCTATTACCAAGCAACAGTCGAGATAGCCATGACATTCAAAGGATTCTTCCTGGAACATGTATCTCGATCTCATAATCTGGAAGCTGATGCCCTAGCCAGTCTAGCTGCAGATTTAGCTACCCCTATAAGAAGGCAGAATTCGGTAATCCTTCTTAACAGAGATTTTTTCTGTGTGAAAAATAACTTTCACATAGAACGTAGCTACGCGGTGGACACAGATCCTCCCAAGAGAGACTGGAGAAGTCCCTTTATAGATTTTATAGCATACAGAATCTTGCCAGAGGATCCTAAGGAAGCAGTATCCGTCAAAAGACGATCATTACGCTTCTATTTTGATGCATCGTCACAATGTCTATATCGCCGGTCTTATGACGGACTATTATTACGATGTCTCTCTGGTGACAAAGCACAGCGGATTATCCGTGAAGCCCACGATGGCTATGCGGAGCGTATCAACCCGGTCCTAAGCTACAGGATCGCACCAGGAGAATGGGCTATTACTGGTCTACTATGATCACAGATGTAATAAAGTATGCATGATAATGCAGATCCTGTCAGGTCCATGCAGACTTTATCCATCAACCTCTCGAATATCTAGATCCTACGGTTGCATCCTGGCCTTTCGAAGCATGGGGTATGGATATCATTGGTCCTATTCACCCGTCTTCTTTCAGAGGTCACCGGTTCATACTGGCCATCACGGATTACTTCTTCAGATGGGTAGAGGCGATCCCTCTTGCTGAGGTAAAGGCATCTAATATGATCATCTTTATCAAGCATCACGTTATTTACCACTTCGGGATACCCCGAAGGATAATCCATGACAATGGGCCTCAATTCATCAGCCAAACATTTCATCGATTTTGCGATAAAAATTGGATACAAAATATTGCCTCTATGGCATATAATCCTGCTACTAATGGTTTGGCGGAAGCTTTCAACAAAACCATTATCAAGCTCTTGAAGAAGTTTGTCTCTTCGAACAAAAGGGATTGGAATGAGAAGCTAGGAGAATGTCTGGGCATACCGCACAACGGTACGAGCGCCTACAAGTTGCACCCCATTCTCATTAGTCTAAGGGAGCGAAGCAGTTCTCCCCATCGAGATCCAAATTCCGTCACTCAGGATAGCCGTGGCTAATGAGTTGACTCAAGAAAAGAATGACCTGTTAAGGCTTCAAGAGCTAGAAGGATTAGACGAGAAACGCCTTCGAGCTCAACAATGCATCACGCTCTACCAAGCACGCATTTCCAGGGCTTTTAATCAAAAAGTGAAGGAAAGGGTGTTCAAAGTCAGCGATCTAGTCTTAGCTGTGAGAAGGCCGATGATTCTTACTCACAGAAGTAAAGGCAAATTCTAGCCCAAATGGGAAGGCCCTTATGTGATCGAGATGACGTTCTCAAACGACGCTTACCGGTTAGCCCAGCCTAATGGAGACCTGTTAATGGCTCCTATCAATGGCAAATTCCTAAAAAGGTACTATGCTTAACCTCCTCTGCTCAAGTAGAATATGGCGAAAACCTCATTCTGACAAAACTACTTCCAAAACGAAACTAGTTGGATCGTATTCTATCATGTCCATATAACCTCTGAATAGATATGTTTAACTAATTTGGAACATCAAGACCTATCACGTCCATACTACCTCTGATAGTGTCTTGTGTACAAATTTTAGCTAAAAATCATATTTCTATCATGTCTATATAACCTCTGAATAGATATATCCTGCTAAAACTTACCGAGAGTATATCACGTCCATATTACCTCTGATATCACTTTCACCCAAACATGTCATTTAGATTTCAAAATGATGGGTCCACAAAGTCAGATGAAAGCCTCTTTATTATTTCCAAAAAAGAGAGCGAAAGTACATTAAAAAGCAAAAGCAAAAGTACATCATTGAGGGGGAGCAGTCAGGTCGCGAAGCTGCCCCGCCAGTGCGGCCATCCTCTCAGTCCTGAAATCCAAGACATCAGCACAAGCCCGCTCCAGCCGTGCCTCATCGTTGCTCAGGAGGGTCAGTTCGGCTCTAGCCTGAAAAAAACCAGTACGGGCGACTCCTGCACGCGCCAAGTTCTGTTGTGCTACGTCCAATCGGCTATCCGCCACAGCTAGAGCTTTCGACGACTGAGAAGCCTACTCCTTTGCCTGAGCGAGTTTTGTTTCCAGCCTGCGGACCCTCACCACATTCCCTTAATGCTCGGTCTGGCACTTCGTTTGAAGAGCGATGGCCTCCTCCAAGACGGCTTTTTCTTCATCCATCTCCTGCTGATGTGTCTGGATGGATTTATTTACGCCTGCCATCTGTTCGGCAAGCCGCACAGTCATGGAGTCGTATCTAGCCTGGACCAGATCTTCAACATTGTCTCGAGCTAGCTGTAAGTATTCGTTAATGGGTTACTCCAAACCATTAACTATCTCCTCCAGCGTTTCAGCTAGCCCAGTATCGTCGAATTCTCGGATCGGTACTATCGCGGACCGGGAGGACCTCTTCAGCGATTGTCACTACCACATTCCGAAAACAGGGGTATTTTTGACTTTTTATAATATTTAATATTATTGTTGTTATAATAATTAATTGCATGATAGTATATTTAATTAAATAACTGTGTGATGTGTACTTTAATATATTATATTATAGACAGTGTTCATTTGTGTTTGTGATGGTAGACTTGACCTAGAAGCCAGTAGATGAGCACCTGTCGGAATTATGGAATTTTGAGGTTAATTGTTTTATTTTAGAATTAATTTATTGGAGGTGTAATTAATTACTGTATTTTATTTAATTATTGCGCATTGCCTTTGCTTCGATATTTGGAGCGCTATCCTGACTTTTGTCTTCCAACAAATTTTACAATCTTGCCCTAGACATGCCCGCCTTCCATTCTGCTATTTTTACAGCTCATAATTATGCTCTTTGTATATTATTTCTAGCCGCACAAAAAATCATCGCGGGCGTTATTTAATAAATTTCAATTTTGTATCGTTGTGCGTTCCAATCGAAAATTGGAGGCAATCTTGACCTATTTTTCGTGCGGCCCAAATTAGGGTAATATTCTGTTCTGAGTCTTCTTCATTATTGGTATTGATGACCTGACCTGATTTTGGCCCCATGTACTCCTAATTAATTTTTGAACACAACTTGCATTTTATTCTAATTAAATTGAGGATACTATTTTAACCGATATTGAAATCCCAATTTAATTCCAATGCCCTGTTATTTGAGCCCACACAAATCATACAGCGCCCCCTGACCCTACAAAACACCGGACACCGAATAGCCCGCCAAATTTTTGTTATTTTATGTGTTTGTGCAATTTCCCAAATTTAAGGGAGGCTAAATTGCAAATTTGCATTTTTGTGTCAACACCCAATTGTTTAAACAATGAGGGAACCTGATATTATTTTTAGCCCTCACCCTCATTCCTACATGAATTAATTTCCTTCATGTTTAATCTGGACCCCTCATTCTAGGGGTCAAATCCTCACCCTTCATCCAACCTCTCTCCCTATATATTGTCACATCAACACATTTCCCTAGAAAACCCTAATCCCTAAGCAAGCCCCCACCTCCTCACAAGCCTCCATCCTCTCCAACGTAGGAAAAAATTCTTCTTCCTTTCTCCTTCTCATTTCTTTTCTTCTTCCTTTTTCTTCTTCTTATTTTGAATTTGAATTCAAATTAGCAAAAAGGGGGGAGACACTATTCATCATTTTCCCCCTACTATTCACCGGCGGCTCTGTGCACTCCGGCCGACTTCTCGTGCTCCGGCGGCCCACTGCACCCAGGCCGACTTCCCCTGGGCGGCCGAGTCCCCCGCAGCCCTCCCTGCTGTGTCCCGCGGTCCGGCGACGGCTGATCAGCCGCTGCTAACTCCAACCCGGCGGCCGAGTTCCTCCGAGCTCTTCCCGCTGACTGCTCCTCCCCACAACTCCACTCCGGCAGACTCCCCACTTCCTGCTCCTTCTCGACGGCACTGAACAGCCGGCCAAGCCCGCTGCAGTCCTCCGGCTGCTCCTCCTCCTATCCCTCACGATCTCCCTCCGGCGCTGCTCATTCTCTTCGGCCGACCCACTATCACCAACTATCACCACCACCACCATTCTCGTTCACCTCCACCACCATCCCTCTCAACTTCGGCGAGATCACCTCAACCACCACCAGCGCTTACTTGCTCAACCGCTGCACAGTTCACTGCTCCTCCCCACTCGACCGAACGTCCCTCTCCCTGCATCCCGTAACTCCCAGTACATTCCCTCTTCCCGCCCCGGCGTCGAGCCCCGACATGAAGCTTCAGTCCGGCCGACTTCCACTGCAACGGTCGACTTCCTGCTCCTCGCTACCACGACGTTTCCCCGCTGCACTCCGGCACAGCTTCCCTACACCGGCCTTCTCCAGCATCTCTCCCGGTCGAGATCACCCTACACTGGCCGCTGCTCCTCCCTGGATCATCTCTCCGGCAGCAACAGCCCGCATTCCGACCACCTATGTAAGCTTCCCTGTCTCTCCTCTTATCCTTTCCCTCCTTCCTTTGAATTTAAAATTCTATGTAAGTATGGTATTAGTATATGTATTCTTATAGATACACATATGTATGTATTATTTTTACATATATGTATATACTTTTAATTGTATTTATATATGTATATATGTATGTATATTGGTATTGTCTTATAATGTGTATCAAATGGTGTATATATATATATATGGTTAATATATTGATATATATATATATACGTATTTAATAAATTGGTATATATATATATAATTGCATACACTTAATATATTTTTCAATATATAAAAAGAAATAAGTATATGTACATATATTTTCCTGGTATACGTATTTAATTGGTATATAGTATATATATACTTTAGTATATGTATGTATTAAAATATATAAAAATATATATATATATAAATGATATATGAAAATGTTTTATTAATATATATATGTATAAACGTATTTTTGGTGTATAGTACGTGCATTTTATCTAATATATATGTATGTATTCTAGTATAAAAATATATAAAGTTTGGTATATATATATATATATATATATATATATATATATATATATATATATATATATATATATTTTGTATATATATATATACTTGATATAATTTCAAATATATATATTTTGTACATACATTTAATATATTTCTATATATATATATGATTGATATATATAAATACGTGTTCTACTATATGTATTATATATATATATACTTAGCATATTTTCAAGGTATGTTTAATTGGTATTGTATAAATTCAATTTGGTATATACATATTTGTATTGCAAATATGTATATGGTAGGTATTAATGTAGTAAAAAATAGATATATGTATATTTATGTATCCCTACCAGATGACCCTAGATTGACCAGTGCCATATCTGGCAGAGCCTCTGACTTCATGGATTTGTGTGTTAGCGTAGCATCTGATACAAGTATTATTTTGATTTGTCATTAGGACTGTGGGTTCCTCCAGGTGACACTCTGGAACAGGACCTCGATATTCACCAGCTAAGGACCAAAGGCGAGTACATTCTCTGATTAGTTTCTAATTTATGATATCTTCTATGTTCACTATATCTAGTGTAAATATCCGTGTTCTTGATACGTTGGTTACATGGATTGGTATACACGGATCTCGTCATGAGATGTTATTCCTTATTCATGGTGTAGCTTGTACAAGACTTGTTTCCTTGATATCTTGTGCATGTACAGACACTGACCCGGGGAGATTTGCTACCTCCCTAGGGAATCCCGTGCCATAGCGTACCATGATTGGATCTACTATACCAGTCGGGGGTTGGGGAGTATTTTAGTGTAGATATGTGATCATACCCAACTTTACATGCATCATAGCTCACCCCACATCTCACGTCGGGTGCGGCCTGACCATCTCCATGCTTCATAGCTGTTACGTGTGATTAGCCTGACCTCTACATGCATCATAGCTAACCAACGGTTAGCCTGACCTTCGTGAATCATAGCTAATCACATGTAACCAGCCTGATCAAGTTCCCAAGCTGATCACATGTTAAAGCTAGTACTCACACACTTAGTCATAGGTTTCTTGCTCATGGACATATTGTTTTTTTCCTGCAGTTACTTACAATATTTCCAGTATTTCTTTCATTGTACATTTCTCGTACCTATACATGCATCTGGTATATTTCCATCTAGAACTGCTACATAGTTTATGTCATTTATATAGAACTGCTATTTAGAGATGTACTTTGCTCCTTCCTGACTGAAAAATATTTTTCCAGACTGTGACCTTAGTAGACTGGGTTCTGACACACTTGGGGATTGGAAGTTAATGACTGTAGGTATGATCATGTTGTCATTAGACTTGTGTTATATTCTTTTATTTCTTCAATTCCTATCGTGCTGTAGTTGTGATTGAGTATGTTGTTAATATTTTATAGTGATGTCCACGTCTCCTTATGGAGTTGGATACTAGCGTGAGATTGTTTAGATAGTACCTGACCTAGACAGCGTTCTACCGCCGATGCTGCGGCGTAGGCTGGACGTACCCACGCACTTGTGCCCCTAAACCGGGTGCGGGTCGTGACAGCGATGCAAAGCTCAGATTCTTCGCCAACACCCTTGATATTAACATTTTCAAAGTGGTGTAAAAGATGCCGGTGTACTGCTCGATCAGCGCAGCTAGATCCGAATGGACGCCGGGAGTGGCCTCGATATTGGCAAATCTCCCTCCAAGAACAACCGCAGACGATGTTGCCACGGTCGTCGCCTCAACAGGTGGTGCGAGGAAAGAAGAAGCGCCAACACCAGACGAAGATACCAGCATACTCACAGGAGACATTGTCACAATGACAGGCTCATCCTCCTCTTGAGATATCGGGACCTCGTCGACAGGCGAGCCGGCACCCAAAGATGTTTCTTCTTCAAAATCAGCCACCTCCGTGTCGCCACCAGGACCTGACACAGAGCCGAAGGGCGCATCTACACTGCCCTCCCCGAAGAGGTCTTCCCCTGAAAAGAGGACGAAAGGAAGTTAATATCAACATAATATTAATTTTCCTAAAAGAAGAGGCGTGAAAACGATATTTACCCATGGCCGACAGCATATATGTTGCATCTGACATTTACCCAATATCAGCTAAATTATTTCTTAATGATGCTAAGCAAGCTGTCATACCTGGAGAAAGGGGTCTGCTAACCGATGCTGGCAAATAGTCTTCCAGGTCCTCGTCAAATTTCAACCGAGGCTCATCGGCTGGAATCTCGCCAGGTTCGCTTACAGGCACGACAGGGGTCCCTCCCGATGCCGATCTGCATAAAGGTATACTCAACCCCGGAAACGACCTCGTTCTACTACCTGAAGCAGTAGCAGCGACGGCGGCCTCCAGCAGAGATTCTTCGGCACCACCGGCCGGAACATTAGAGGGTCCCTCTCTAAAAGGCGAAGAACCTCCAATCAAAGAATCATCCCCAACAAGGGGAGATGCAGGCTCACTTCCAGGAGCCTCAATACCAGGAATCCAGAGAGGACGATTAACCGTCTTCTTCTTCCTCTTGTGAGGGGAAATTTCCTTCGGAGTAGGAGCCCTTCGCTTCCCAGAGATTACCAAGGGCCCTGCAGGCAGAGGTACTTCACCCCTCGATACCGCCAACAGAGGCTCATCTGGATTGACGGACTCCTCACCCTCGTTGGAAGAAACCGAGGGGACTTCGACTCTTCCCCCAGACTTGGAAGAGGGCACCCTAAAACTTTCATGTATATCAAAATTGTGATGGAAGGTGTTCGTTGCCACATAGAACTGGGCATACGAGTGCAGGATGCGCAGCTCCATGGAGAGTGTAATGACCGGCACAGTAAAAATTGCTCCAGTGCAACCCATGATAAAGTATCGCCATCTTCTCGCTCCATCAATGAGTCCACCCCTGGACCACAAGCTGGTGACGGTGTTGCCTACGTGCAACTGATCATACCCAAACTGCCTGGCAAACCGACTAGGCAAGTAGGGCTCCAAGAAGTAATGGTCTTTACTCCTGTACAGTAAATGGGAAGGTCTAATACAGATAAACCAATTAAAAGTTTCAGGAGAAAATTTGGTCTTCTCTCTACCTGAATCCTCAAGCCTAATCCCCGATTGATTGAGATGTACAGAGGGGACAGTGCAGAAAAGCGTCCAGCTGTGACTGAAGCCCAGCACCCACCGACAGTCTAGAACCGTGGTCACATTCTAGGAAGATTTCTGGTAGTTCAACAAGAAACTAGCCCCCGAACTACTGCCAGAGTCGGGAGACATAACCCTGGGGTTATGAAGAATTAACCATCCCATCAAATACAGGTATGGTAATTCTACCCTGGGAAAGCTATCACGCCGAGTTTCATCGGCGAACAGCCCGTTAGTTATGGCCCTCAGGCCAGCTTGTATACGTCATACCATGGCAGGAAGCAAGCCCAGTCTTGCCCCGAACACCAGACGCACTGTAGGCTATAGCGTGTTGCGGTGATGCGGTCCGCAGATGCGATGTCGGGTACCACCAGTCGACGCAGCCATATGGAGAGGAAGCTAGCCAGTTGAGCTTCCCTGGACAGAGACCTGCGGTAGTGCCTCAAATAATTATAGGCCTTAGTGCCTACAGGATACTATCCTATCCCTTCGTCGAGGATCAAGTCTGGAGTCCCAATGTCTACCATGAGATCGTCGACTACCTGAGCATTAAGCACGCTCAGAGGATTCACAGGCTGATCCTTGCCCTCCAACACCTTCTCCGACTTAGCAGTCCTGGACCGGTGAAAGAAGAGGTAGGACGTTCATTTATTGATGTGAGCCAAATCAGAGGGCTCACCATAAAAAGTGGTACAAGCGAGGTAATGGCACATCAGCTCCTGGTACACTTCCACTACCCGAGGATCTTAATCCCCCAGCTCCCGGTTCATAGGAACATACTCTTCATACGGAGTATCCCCCATCGACAGTCTTGAGATCTCTGCCATCTCATGGAGGGCCAATCCCAACTCCCCCAGTGGAATGGCGAAAGTCCCGGTGAGCGAAATATATCGCTCCATCAGTGCCAGAAACAGGTTGGGGTTAGGAGGTAACCCAACACTGGTAGCACTCACAGCTGCAAACAGACCAATGCTCTCCAATTCGGTCTGAAAATGCTTCATGGCCCAATCAGCTAAGCGAGCCCATCGAAGGTTTGTAGGGGTGATCCACCCACCGCACCGAGGGTTCACCTTAGGGTATACTCCCCCGTGTCCCATGAAATTATTACAGAAAGTCGATAATTGGACCGGCTGGATCACTAAGCTGTCTTCACTCGGGACACTGCCCGGGTACAGTCCCCTGAACATCGTCATATTGCCGGAAGGGCGGGTGACAAATGACCCCTGGTCATCTCCTTTCAAATAAAAGATCTTCCCCGGCCTGCCGTTAAGATCGGGAGTCAGCGTCCACGACATCCTCCTGGGATGTGTAGCATGAAAGAAAGCCGAGATGGGATAGTCTCTCGGCATCTTGGGCAGATACAAAACCAAGCTCCCGGCAGAAAAAACCCCGAGTTCTCTCTTGGGTTTCGTCTGGGACTGCTTGTCAATCATGTCCCCCAAAAGAAAAGCTGGCTTTAGGTACTGGTCCCCGTCTATGTACGTCAGGGGCTCTCCGTTGATCAAGTTCAACAGCGTTCGTTCGCCCTGAGCCGATATTAAATTTTCCTTCCTTCGGGATACTGGGGCCCGGAGATAGGAAATGTCACATATGTCAGATCCTCCAGATAGTTGGAGTACAGCATCCCGGCGGCAGAACCCATCACTTCGGCCAGCGGAGACACATGCAAGTTAACTGCAAGAGTGCAAGAAAAACACGTTAGTTCCTATAACTATACATTACAGATCTTGCAGCATACGCCAAAAATCAACAGTCTGTGCTTTACGCCAAGACCGTAAAAACTTGACCATTACGCTAGAATCCATTTCCTAAAAGCGTAAAGTTCAAGGCTGGCAGTATACAGTCTGTGTTTTACGCCAGTCTGATAAAATTGAGTTATTACACAAGAATCTTCATCCAGGAGCATAACACTCAAATTTTATAAGCCAACTTTCGATAGTCAAAGTTTTTACGCCAGACTGCGAAAATATGGATTTTTTGCGCTGGCACATTAGAAATGTGGGCATAAAAGATGAAACGTCTCTGTGCATCATCTTCCTCAAAGAGGCTATCAGCACAGAAGATGACCTAGTGCGGTCACGTACAACGTGTGCGAAGGATTTTTAGTTGTTCTTTTTTTGTCCTAAAAGCTCTACCTTTAAGGCCAGGTGCACTGCTCGTCGGCGGGATACTTCGCTTAGAATGGAGTTTGCCTTGCCCGACCGAAGACGCTCGCACTTGAGCAGAAGAACGAGAAGAAGAATCAACCTTCTTTCCCTTAGTGGAGGAGGATTGTTTCGTGGCCATTACTGGAAACTTTGAAATCTCGGAGAAGAAACGAAGGAGAACTCGAACAGTCGAAGGCTTTCTTTCGCAGAAGACGGATGAAAAGTTTTTTTCTCTCTCAGAAACTTGGGGTATATATAGAGTTCGGATAGACTCCTCGAATCCTGAACCAAATCTCCTAATCAATATTCGATTATGATTGGGTACTACGTCAGCCTATTACTTAGAGAAGGCGGACAGTCAGCGAATTCGAAAAGGTTTCGCGCAAAGCAGATTCGTGGTTTTTACGCTAAGGAGCTTTCTACGCCCGAAAGCTACAGATCTACGGTTTTACGCTCACAGGCTATAAGTCTATGGTTTTACGCCCGGATGCCTTTGTGCTGGGTAGCTTTTACGCTCGAGAGGCTATAAACCTACGGCTTCACGCTCAGCAGCTACAAATCTATGATCTTACGGTTGGTGGCGTTTAGTTTACGCTCAGAGGCAACAGATCCACAATTTCACACTCGAAAGATTTCCTTTTCACAGGCTATAAATCTACAGTTCTGCGCCAAGGAGCTTTCTACGCTCGACAGCTACAAATCTATGGTTTAACGTTCAAAGGCTACAAGTCTATGGTTTTACGCCCGGATGCTCTCATGCTCGGTAGCTTTTATACTCGAGAGGCTACAAACCTACGACTTTATGCTCAGGAACTACAAGTCTATGATTTTACGCTCGATGGCATTTAGTTTACGCTCAGAGGCTGCAAACTTATTATTTCACGCTCTATGACTTTTCGCACATCTGAAAGATGCGCCGGACAGAGTACACGTACATCTGAACGATTCTCAAGGCGGTCAATTGTAGGAGTTCACACAGAAGATACTCCTTCTTGACCTTAAGATACCCCAAGTACTCGAAGCATACAGAGTTCAACATTGAAAATTACTCTTCTTCATGGGTCGATTCGAAGTTTATCCAGAATCCAGTCGAAATATTTTGTCTGCAGTACAAGATGGCAACTCAGTTTTTGACAGCCAGTTCTCGCCCGGTTCTAAGGGATTTTCGAGAAATCACTCTTGAAGACGACGGTCTGAACAAAAATTCTGTTTATCAGAAGTAAAAACAGTTCAGAATTCTACGCGGTTCCTAACAGCAGGACAGTTCGAACACTCGACTGTTAAAGCGGCTTTCTGTGCATCCTTAGTTATGCGTAAATGACAGGACAGGACCTAGCACTCTTTCTATACAGAGTCGGCGTAAAGTATCAGATGTGTCAAAGGTACACATATTCAGACTTCACAGCAAAGTATGGCAAGATGATCATATGCAAAGAAGAAGACAATTTTTATTAAGATTAAAATCATGATTACATATGAGGGAAATCCAATCTACAAGGATTTTCTTCATTTTCAAGATTATATATGAGGGAAATCCTGTCTACAAAGGACTTCCTCATCGTCGTCTGAAGATCGCGCCTAGAATCTGTTCTGTCAGGTTCGCATGGGCAAAATTCTTCATCTATCTTCTCCAGCAGTCAGTCGGTAACCGCAAACTGACTGACATATTGGTCAAACGGTAGGAGGATACAAAACTGGGCATAGACCCATCCTCCAACAGAAGAAAAGTAGAGTAAATCTGCTTTCCTACATCCAACGCCATGACAGATTGAGTTGAGATATTTAACCCAACTCAATCCTGGACAGAGCTAGTCTATCTGCCCCTCGTCCACAGGTAACGGGAGAAGGTACCGCTTGCAAGTGGCATGGTGAAATATGACCCTTTCTCTCTCCCGAAGAACTATCATACAAAGTTGCTGATTATCCCGAGCAAAGGAGGCTATGATATCCTTCAATGATCCATTGTTGCAGAGGATATTTGCTCCAAGATGCCGTTTTTTTTTGGATCCTTACATGCTGGAAGAACATGGTCTCCTTAGTCGACCCGACGAACTCTGGCCATCATCTCTGTGTGATAAAGGAAGTGTGGGAAAAACAGGAAAACTCCTCAGCCTTTTTAGAGGCGAAAGAGATCACACCGATCCTCAATAACTCTGCCATAAAGTCAGCCATGAAAGAACGTGTCAGACTTGACCGTTTCAGGCTCCATTCAGAGCATTTCGAGTTACGAGGAACGGTTCATGCTTCATTCAAAGTGTTTCAAATTACGAGGAATTTAAAAGCTTTGAAGGGGGTCTTGTAGAAGCATAAAAAAAATATTGGATAGCTATACACAACATGTTGATGCAGGGCAGCATAAACAGAGGACCTCAGAGCCATCAAACGTGCAAACAGAGCTTTTTCGCTGAGCACAGCATAAAAATATAGGCTCAAGGACCATCCGCGTAATACAGTTTGTCCAGGCTTCTTCAGCGTAAACAGGGTGCTTCATCGCCTTTAGGGCATAAAACTCATCCGCTTTCAATACAGCATTGAAGGGTACGAGGAACGCTTCATATTCTTCAAAATGAACCTGTCAGATCGTGCAATGAACTTGACGTCTGGACTCCTAAAAAAGAGTACTGCACGATAACCCAAGCGACGGCTATAATGATGGCGCGGTACTGCAACCCAGGCTGTCATTTACTGCCATTTCCTTTATGTAAACCACTTTTACACATACAAAGGAATACGCCACCTAGTTTTACACAGACAGATGTGAGCTGTTTACGCTCCGCAGAAGACAAACAGCCTGCCACGTCAAAAGCTGATCTTCGTACAGGGCTCGAGGCACGTCTCTGTATTTAATGCGTAGAGCGGTGACAGTTTCTCGAGGCACGTCCTTGCATTTAAAGCGCCAAATACTGACAGATGCCCGAGGCACGTCTCTGCACTTGATGCACAGAAGGGTGGCAGACCTTCAAAATACGCCTCTGTATTTAATGTGCAGGATGATGGCGGATCTCCGTATTTAATGCTGGAGATTTGATTAAATGTCACCGAACCGTCATTTAGTGACATCTCCTTTGCGTAAACTACTCTTACGCATATAAGGGAATATGCTATCCAGTTTTACACAGGCAGACATGAGCTTCTTACGCTCCGCAGAAGGCAAACAGACCGCCACGTCAACAGTCACTCTTCGTACAGAATTTACGGCGCGTATCTGTATTTAATGCGTAGAATAATGACAAATCTTAAAGACAAGCCTCTGTATTTAATGCGCAGGATGGGGGCAGATCTCTGTATTTAATGCAAAAGATTTGATTATATCTCCAAGAGCCATAATTCTGGCTAAAACGTCCATATCATCTCGACTTCTACGCCTGCTCGGATTCTATGCCCACTCGACTTCTACGCCTGCTCGGCTTCTATGCCCACTCGGCTTCTATGCCCACTCGGCCTCTATGACCACTCGGCTTCTACGCCTACTCGGCTTCTACGCCTACTCGGCTTCTATGCCTACTTGGCTTTTACGTCTACTCGGCTTCTATGCCTACTTGGCTTCTACGCCATGGTGACAGTCATTGGCTTCTACGCCAACTTCTTCTACACAAAGGATAACTACCTATGTGGCTTCTACGCCTTGATCTTCACAGCAGATATACGCGTTTTGTCCCTCAGTTGGACACGCGTCACATGCTCACTCAAAAGGTCATCTATACGCATGCATTGGTTATTTTAAACCGTCATATAAAAGGGTGCTGTACTTTCCACTACTCGGTTTCTACGCCGACTGTGTGGTCACTGTCACTAAAAACTCTATAAATAGAGACCTCTATCAACAGAGGAAAAGGTCGAAGAAAACGGTCAGAAAATTGATCAAGAAATCCAGTATCAGATCCAACGGTTGCAAAGATCGAAGGTCAAATGGTCAAGAGAGAGAGAGAGAAGAATCCAGAGCTTAGGCAAAGAGAAGTGATCGACGACTTTGGCATCGGGTATCCTCCCTCTTTAGCAACCTGCGAAGCTGGTTTCTGTCTTTTATGGCACTTCTTCACCATCGTGTGGTCCAAGGGCAAAAGTGATCGACTACAGATCAGATACCTATAGCAATATTTACCCAGATTAAATAAATTGTACTTAGACATCCTCGTATAGGATTAAATTGTACAATCTTGTTTGTAAATACCGAAGAAAGGGCGGGTTTTCGTATAAGACCTCGTTTTCCATATTCTCTCTCGTTTATTATCCGAAACAATGATGACTCACGAGCTGGATCTCAAGGAATTCGAAGATCCCACTCCAAAGGAAAAGACGATTGCTTTCAAGGCTCATCCCAAGAAGGTCACCAACTACGACACCGACGACGATGAATCTCAAGATGAAGAAGTTGCACTAATCACCAGGAACTTCAGAAAATTCCTAAAGCTTGAGAGATCAAAGAAGAAAGAGTTAAATGACAACATAGATGAAGAGCCTATAAATTACAACTACAAGAAGATATGACATATAAAGAAAGACTGCCCAACCTTACAGAAAAGAAATTGCCACAATCGCTCATCTAGAAGAACATCAAGGAAGTATGTAAATACTAGCATCTGGCATGAAAGCGAAGCTAGTGAATCCGAAGAGGAGAATCCTCGAGAAGTGGCGAACCTATGCTTCATTCCACTAACTGATCAGGTAACGGACAAAGAGTCTTATGATGATTTTACATTCAATGAGTTATGTAATGCCTTTAGTGATTTGCTTGATGATTTTGGAAAACTTAGGAATAAATACGAGCATGCTAGAAAATAGATTCAAGATTATGAAACAAAGATAGAGAGACTTACATCTTTACTAAGTGAAGTAAATGATACTTCTAACGATTCATAAAAGAATTCTAAACTTAAGCTTAATCTCCATGAGGCACTTGCCAGCATTGACAAGAGCTCTCAAAAGAATACTAAATATAAGGAAGAACTCGAATCCAAAAAGAAGAAGTATTCCATTGTTGCTCATAGAATAGATGCTCTAACTGCTAAATATGATGAAGTATATGCTACCTCTAAAAGATTAGAGATTAGATTGGGTAAGTAGGTTGAATAACTTCCTACCCAACCTAATATGAGACACGTAGCAAAACATATGAGCACTCACAACTATGTTCCTACCTACAAGCATAATGCTCCATGCGATCATACATGTAGAACACATCATAACACTATTTACTATCATGCATGTAGAACTCAACATGCCTTACATAATCATGAATTTTACTATCATGTTGTTTCACACACTCATATCTATCATATCTAGATATCCACAAAAACCACAAAGAACCGTTTCACACACTCATATCTATCATACTGCACCAAGCACCAATAACACAGTTATATGCTGCTACTACTGTAGTAAGAAATGACATATATCTAGATTATGTAGAACTAGAAAGCTAGTGGATATAAATATTTATGCATGGGTACCAAAAACTAACACAGTTGGACCCTCAAAGTAATGGGTACCAAGGGTTACATATACAACTCATTTTGTAGGTTGAACAAACCCCTCATGCTAGAAGCAAGTAGATTCTCGATAGTGGTTTCTCACGGCATGTGCCTGGTGATGCCAACTTATTTGCAATGCCATTGATGAAGAAAGAAGGATACGTCTCCTTTGGTAATAACCTTAGAGGATATATTATTGGTAATGGTAACATTGGTATCCCTCCCTATCCTATCATAAAAGACTTTTGTCCAGTAACAAAATTAAAACATAACTTACTCAGGATCAATCATTTAGCTTACCATGGTTATAACATTAACTTCGTAAAAGACAAATGTTCTATATATGAAAGATCAACATGTAATGTTATATTTGAAGAAATTATGGAAGATAATAATTTTTTATCTTGCAAATGATACTAACAATACAGGCAGATGTCTATACGCCAACTAAGATAATGGATGACTATGGCACATGCATCTAGGATACACGAACATGGACACTATTGCAAGATTGTCCACAAAGAAGTTGGTAAGAGGCTTACCAGAGATTACTTTCAAGAAAAATATGGTATGTGCTGATTGTGAAAAGAATAAAGCTACTAAATCTTCCTTTAAGTCAATTAATGCTGTAAATACCTCTAGACCACTTCAACTCTTGTATATGGACTTGTTTGGACCTAGTAGAGTTGCCAGTCTTGACGGTAAGTTATATGCTTATGTCATTGTTGATAATTTTTCTAGATACATATGGGTTTATTTTCTTGCAAACAAAAATAAAGATTTTTCTAAATTTGTTATTTTTTTGCTAAAAGGTTCAAAACAAAAAAGGTTTCATTATTTCTCATATCCGAAGTGATCATGGAGGCGAATTCAAAAATATTGATTTGAAAAGATTTTGCAATAAATTTTTTTTTCTCATACATTTTTTTGTCCTAAAACTCTTTAAAAAAAATGGTATTATGGAGTAGAAGAATAGAACTCTTGGCGATATGGCTAGAGTTATGTTAAATCAGTATAACCTTCTAAAATATTTTTGGGCTGAAGCTATAAGTACAATATGCCATATTTTGAATATGATGCTTATTCGACCTATCTCGAAGAAAATCCCCTATGCACTTTGGTTTAGTAGAATCCCCACTATTAGTTACTTTAAAGTTTTTGGCTTCAAATGCTTTATTCTCAATACTAAAGATGACCTAGAAAAGTTTGACTCCAAGGCCGATGAAGGTATTTTTTAGGTTACGCTGCCAAAAGCAAAGGATCCAGAGTATTCAACAAGCAATCAGTGACTGTTGAAGAATCAATCAATGTTACATTCGATGAACTCAACACTCAAGTACCAAATGAAAGCAACGATGAAGATATTCAATCCGCAAGCAACATGACTCCTGAAGATACAACCGATACAAGTTATGTGGAAAGTCTGCCCAAGAGATTAAGATTTTCTACAGATCATCCATAGGACTTGGTAATAGGTAATTTATTAAAACGTGTAAGTACACGTTCTTCAAATAGAGATACCATTGATAATGTTGCTTTTATTTCTTAAATAGAACTAAAGAATATAGAAGAAGCTTTTGCTGATAAATTTTGGATTAATGCTATAAAAGTGGAACTTAACCAATTTGACCGTAATCAAGTTTGGAAACTTGTTCCCAAACCTATTGATTATCCGATCATTGGTATTAAATGGGTTTTTCAAAATAAATTAAATAAGGATGGTTTAATTACATGCAACAAAGCACGTCTCGTAGCTCAAGGTTACAACCAAGAGGAAGTCATTAACTACGATGATTTCAAACACCCTGACTATGTATTCAAGCTACGAAAGGCTCTCTATGGACTCAAACAAGCCCCTCATGCTCGGTATGAGCGTCTTAGCTCCTTTCTGCTTGAAAATGATTTTTCTAAAGAAAAAATTGATACTACCTTTTTTATAAAATCTTCTGATGACTCTTTGTTATTAAATATACGTAGATGATATCATATTTGGATCTATAAATGAGATGCTATGTAACGAGTTACTAAGTATATAAAGAGTAAATTTGAGATGAGCATGATGGGATAACTAATATTCTTCCTAGGATTGCAAATAAAGAAAAATTCACAAGAAAAATTTATCATTCAGGCTAAGTACACGAAGGATTTGCTAAAAATGTTCTATATGGACAATATAAAGCCTATCAAAACTTCTATGTCAACTTCTATCAAGCTTGACCTCGATAAGAGCATTAAACCTACAAACATACGTATCGATGTATGATTGGTAGTTTGTTATATCTAATTGCTTGTCGACCAGATATCATGTTTGATGTATGCTCAATATCTGGCTAATCCTAAGAAATCATATTTTGCGTAGTCAAGCGTATATTATGATACCACAAAGGGACTTTGTCGACATGCTTATGTTATCCGAATACCACGTCCTTTGACCTTACTGGTTACTCGAATACTTATTTTGCTGGATGCAAAGTTGATCGAAAAAGCACCAGCACTACTTGTCATTTCCTAGAAAAGTCTTTAGTCTCCTCGTTTAGCAAGAAGCAAAATTCTGTTGCATTATCAACAACTTAGGCTAAATATATCGCCGCAGGTCGTTATTGTAGTCAAATTTTATGGATGAAGCAAACCCTAATGTAGAAGCATAAAAAATCTGGATCCCTGTATCCAACTACCATGCGTCCCAAGATCGACTCAGAAGAAAGCAGGACGAAGGATAACCTCGCGGCCATGAAAAAGCAGCATTCATGCGCCCCAAATATTGATCGCATAAAGGTTTGACACACAGATTATGTATGACACGGAATCTTGGCAAAAATAATTTTCTGGACGCTTCAAAAAATGTGAGCATACTAAGCAACAAGAAGCTCTTATCAAACTAATAATGACTTCTGACAAGCGGGGAGCGCCACGTGTACGAGGCCACATGCATCCCAGAGTCCATGTGTCTCTGGCCTTATGCGTACCAGAATCCATAAGTTCCATGCGTCTCTGGCCTTATGTATTTCAGACTCCATGCTTTTTATGCATCTCTGGCCGTGTATTCCAGACTCCATGCATTCTATGCGTCTCTGGCCCTACACGTTGCAGACTCTATGTATCTCAGGCGTCCCAGACTCCTTGCGTCCAATGTGGCAGGGTTCCCTAAGATAAAATCTTTCTGTTGCAACTGACGTGATTCTCTCCAACTAAATGCGGGCCACATGTCAAGCTGACCAAGTCACACAATCAAAAGGCGAGAACCGCCCAGATCCTCAACAACAGCAAATCCTAAAAAATGTCAACGTGGCAGCTCGGCCTGCCCCACTATATCCTATTAAGGATAAAGAACACGTGGCAACCTATCCATCATATACGCCTACAGTTGCAACCGTATTTCGTTGAAGGATCCCCTTGCAGCTACCAAACAGAAGCACCTGCGGCACCTATAGTCCATCAACATGATAGCTATAAATAGGAGTAACTTAGACGTTCCATGGGTGGGCTGGATTTTTCTGCTTCAGAGACTATACCCTTTCAGACGAACTACGTATGTGCACACAAGCTCAAGATAGAGAGAGAGAGAGAGAGATAGAGAGAGAGAGTATATGTCTTTTACTCGTCGGACCATCAACGGATTAAAAGAGTCGCTGTAGTACTCGATCTCCATCGTCATATTACCCAAATAAAAAAATATTGTACTTAGATTTTCTGTCTAGGTTTGTACTATTTTTGTTTGTTATTAAATGAAAGTTTTTCCAAACTTATAACTATGGCAAACAAGGGGGCAATTCTTCTGGGGACTTTCTTCTCCTCTGATTAGAAGGTCGTGACGCTTTTCGATGCACCGTTGCTGGATTCGACCTAGAGGATGCTGGTTGTACGCTTCGACCAACAAGCCTATGAGAAAATGCTTTTTGAGGGCGACGCTTCTCCAAGGTTGGCAAAGGCTAAGAAGACCCGCAGGAAATAGGTTGCAAAGACCGCTGTGCCTCACCCAACAGTGGAGCATGCACTTCCCATCTCACTCTTTATTGGAGGGATCGTATATCATGTTTCCATACGAGTTGACGCCTCTCATTCGGCAGCCTTTTCTGATAAAAAAAGTACGCAGTACTTGAAGACCCGCAGGACATGGGTTGTAAAGGCCGCTATGCCTCAACCAACTATGGAGCATGAGCTCTTCGTCTCTGCCTCTGTTGTAGGAGATGTATATTATGCATCCCTATGAGCTGACTTCCTTTGTATGGAAGCCTCTTCGGACAAGGAAAGTGAGAGAAAAATACTATGATGCCCGGAGTTCGAGTGCTAAGACACGTTCCATGAGGCCACGTCAAAAGCCGCATGAGAAGGACTATGCGGCTCAGCTCAATAGCCGCATGCAGATGGCCACATCCGGCCAAATTAACCACAGAAGTTTTATCTTCGACCGAATCTCACGCAGTGCTGACTCCATGTGCCATGCTTAAAAAGGCAAAGATGTCAACTTGGACTCTTTATACTACGCACTGGCATGTGCTAGGACGAAGAAGTCTAGGGCAATACAAGCTTGCCAAGCCCAAGCAATTACTTATTCGGCTAACCGTCAGCAGATGCCGCTAACTATGCATGCCCCTGACGGAAAGTCATGCAAAACTGGTCCATGCGTCCATTTCGCAGTGGCAATTGGACAGGGTCAGTCTAAAGAGTCTTCTATCAGTAACCTGGAGAAAGTTCTTGTATGAACCCTAGGCCAGGAAGCAAATTCAACACCTATGCACTCATGTACTCGGTCTACCCGGGCTCAAAAGAAGGGTGCAAAGGTGAATCAGCCCTTGCTTGACTTGTACAACGTGATCAATCACAAGCGTAAAGCAAGAAAATAACTACGACATACGAAGTATCCTTCCCAGGGCATCACTGTACCAATATTATTATCAACTACTGCTGTAACAAAGCAACAGTGCCTACAAAGAGGCAGTCGACATTCTAGCGGCTGTAACCAATGGCACCCACCCTGATACAACCCGGAGAACTGGTACATCTAGTAGAGACAGAGGAGCTACCCCTCAACTCATGTTATTTTGCTCGTAAGGCCCCCTCTATGAGGGAAAGTCAGAAGTCCAGCACCTCCAGTCCTCAATCTCGGCCAGCGAGTTAAGAAGATGGACCAAATGAGGACAGGCAGCGAAACCCGCATAAGGTATTTTCCTGGAGACCAGATCAAAGAAGAAGATGTCAGCCGCTGGGGGTAGTTCTTTCTTAGGACCCAAGGTAGCTACGCAAGATGGGGTTGTAATCCCCAAGACCTCTATGACAATCCAGAGTTCCAAGAAGACGACGATTCCCTAGGAACATATGTGGAGATCCCTGTGGGTAGCCACCCTCATCAAGAGGACGTAGCTTCCTACATTTGGGGTAGTGTTCCCTCTGAGTCCGAAGAGGATGCATTACTACCAACTTTTCCAGATGACTATTCACGACAAAAGTCTGAGATGAAAAGTATGATGTCCACCGTCCCATCTATTTCTTCCCATATAAGAACGACATACATGGCAGGGGACGATCACAAGGGCCCTAGTGATCGATATTGCCTCAAAACACTCGAGGCCATGATGCAAACCATGAGTGCTTTAATGAAGGCCTTAACTCAGACAATATTGGAGATCAAGGCAAATATAGCTTCACATCTAGCAAGGGACTTTGGTCAAGCAAGCCTGGACCCCGGGACAAACGAGAATTAAAATGCAATTGCTCCACCCACAGACAAGAATCATCCCCTGCCTAGATCATCCGCTTCTTCCGTAGTCGATGGGGCTCGGGAAGCAATGTGGGAGGTCTGAGAACTCTAGGCCCGCCTAGACTCAATGGGCAATCGGGACTCACTGCGCGAGCTTGGGATCCGACAACCGTATCCTGTCGAATGGAGAGATATACCATACTCGTCCAAGTACAAGAACTTCAACTTGACTCCGTTTGATGGGAAGACATCTCTCCGTCAGTTCATGAGTTGCTTCAAAATAACAATGGGGCATCTACCTCGCAACGTTGCCCTTTTAACCAAGATCTTTGTTGGAGCATTGTTTGGAATAGCCTTCGATTGGTTTTGCAGCCTCTAAGACAATTGTATTTTATTGTTCGATAATCTCAAAGGTCTTTTCCTTCCTCGGTTCTATGATGGGGAAAATGATATGACAATATCCTCTTTAATGGATATCACGTAAAGAGAGAGAGAGTCTGTACGGGAGTACATCGAGAGGTACAGGCAAGTGGCACCAAAATTATCCCTCGGTAATCTTGAGTCCACATTGATGGACACCTGCCGAAGAAATCTTCTTCCCATGGTTAGGCTTTGGATGGATGACTCTCAGTTTAAAGATCGGACGACATTCACCATAAATGATGTCGGGGCTGAGAAGATTGCAAAGGACGTTCGCCTCTTGGAAATAAAAATCCTTATCACTGATGATAGAGAAAAATATCCTTATAATAGCAACAACAACAACAACGACAGCAACGTCCGGGATAGCTAGGGAAAACAGGCTCTTGTCGCCAATATAGCCAAGAATCCTAAGCAAAAACCTGTAGATGCCCCAAAATTGAAGGAAACATATTCCTTCAAAGATAATGATGTCATGGCTATCTTTGATGTGCTGATAAAGGGAAACAAGCTTTGGCTCCTCGATGTCAAGCGTCCAGTTGAGGCAGTCGAGGTGAATAATCTAAAGTACTGCCACTACCATCAATACGTCCACCATATATCGCGGGATTACTACACACTGAAGTGGTACATCCAACGTATGCTCGACCCCAAGACCCTCACTTTGGATTTTGATGACAAAATAGTTTCTGTTAACATGGTATCTTTCCAGTTCGTCAACTTCCCGGTGACGGAAGCCAAAGTAAAGTGATCCGGATCCCCAGGGTAACAATAGAGGTTGTCAATCTCCCGCCAGCTTCTACCAAACATTCGGGCTGATACCTCTCACCAGATCATGGGAGGAGGTCATGTGGGTTCATCCAGACCTTGCTCCAGACTTGATTCAGTAGGAAACACCTTCTGCCATAAAGTCCAAGTATAAGAAGTCCAAGTCCTGCTACACATTTCTATCCCTTCCGAAGAAGCTATAGCAGGAACAACGAGGTCAGGGCTGGCGTACCAACAAGAGTATGATATCCCTGATAATGATGCACTCCCAATCGCCATATTCGATCCGGGTCCATTCCAGCCTCCAGTAGCGGACAAGTCCAGGCAGAAAGAAACTAGCTTCGATGAACCGCAGCACAAAGATACTACTCAAGGGCTGGAGAAGCCCTACAACTTTGATATCTTGGCACAACTGGCCAATACTCCAGCAAAGTTGTCACTATTCGAGATTCTTCGACTCTTTAAAGACACTCGGGTTGCTCTGAGTTAGGCTTTGTAAAATGCCGATACCAACCTGGCGCAGGTTAAGCCGCCAGCCGATGATCCAGCCACATGCCCCCACTGTAATAATGTGATGGAGGCGATACCCAACATCATGTTCTCGTAACAAGACATATTGCTAAAGAACAATCGGCACGGTCATCCTTTATATTTCATGGGGTACACCGACACCATCAAGGTGGACCTGATGCACATCGACCAAGGCTCGTCAATCAGCATCATCCTGCGGAGTCTTTCTTAGACCTTGGGCATCCCGATGCATCGTTTGGAAGTAACCAATACTGCCATTAGTGACTTCAATGTAGGAAGGAGCTACCCTCTAGGCAAGATTCGCTTGAAGTGATAGATCGATAACTTGAAAATATAGGTTACCTGTAACGTCATAGACGTAGATGTATCCTATAATGTCCTGTTGGGATATCCATGGATACATCAGTATATGATCGTACCGTCAACTTTCTACTAGTACTTGAAGTATGTGGATGATCACGACATCGTCAAAACAAAATTTGTCGACATTGATCTATTCAAAGGGGTCGAGGCATATTATTTTGACTCGATCCTCTACAAGCAAGTAAACCAAAATAAATATGGCAATGATACCCGATGATGAGGAACAGACTGGGACAATATTGGATGAGCCCTTGAGAATCTATCTCAAAGCACGCACTTCTGACATAACCCGTCCCCTCATGGTGAAGCTGCACAAGAAAGCACCTGAACCTCTGGTCGTTCGCCTTCATAGACCGAGTCGACCGCTGAAGGAAGATCCGTCACGTACTACGACTTTCGAACCTCTAGTGGTAAAGAAGCGGAGGAGACCTGGGAAGCCGTCGCTCACACTGGGGGTAGATCTCGGGAAGGATAAAATGTAGGAGTATGTATCCGCTTATGCTAATGTCCCTTCCCTTGACGATGTAATTTCTGATGATAAGATACCTTATTTTATAAATAAAGGGCTATCTTTGAACTACTTGGATGTTGCACATCTCAACACATTATATTCCATGGAGCACGATCTAGGCCGGCAACTGCACACATAGGTGACCACCACCCAGGAAGTCAACCAAGTTCTTCCGAGTCAGAACTCCTACTTCATAGTTATAACAAGGAAGAGGGGAGACAGACCCATCATCTTTGGTAGAATAGAGAGTCCTTAATTCTCCGTCCCAGAGGGACTGGAGCCAAAACTCGATGTCGGTAAAATACTACTTCATCGGTACAGTTTTCAAACCAAGCACCTCATCTAGAAGATGGGCTATGATCTGAAAGCTACTAGGGGCTTGAACTACGACAAAGGACGACGAATGCCTCTGCGTCTATAGGCTCCTAAAGTCAAGTCAGAGGATTACTACCATAAGAACAAGTATAGCTTAGGGTATGTTATGCCTCCTACAACCCTCGAACGCCAGATAAAAAAGATGAGTAACATTCTCTCTCTTCAGAATCTTTCTCTTGGGACTCTAATATCATTATCGGAAAGATGCTCAAACAAATATTGCCTGCCAACATGGTTTAGCAGACCCTGAGGAAGACGAGAATGATCCACCTGAACTTTTTGAAGTAGAACCGTGGGCCCAACTCCTAGACGAATAATGGGAGATGCGATTTGAATAACGAGAGCCTCTCACTGAGGACAAAGTCATACAAATCAATTTGGGCGATGAATCCTCCCCTAAACCGATCTTCATCAGCAAGAGTCAGTCGATTAGGATCGAAAATCCCTACTACAACTCATCAGGAAATATATCGATGTCTTCGCTTGGAGTTATAAAGACAACCAGGACTGGACCCCCAAATCGTGGTCCACAAACTCAATATTTTTTAAAATACTAAGCCAGTCAAGCAACATCAACGACTGTTTTGGCTGGACATCATGAATGATATTAAAGATGAAGTTAAAAATTTGATAGTAGTGGCTTTGCCCGCGAGGATCAATATTTGGATTGGGTAGCCAACATCGTACCCGTCGTCAAAAAGAACAGGAAGATTTGGACTTGTATTAATTTTCGTGATCTGAATACGGCATGCCGTAAGGATGAGTTTCTCCTTCTGATAACGGATATAATCATCGACAACACTTGTTACTTCGAGCACATTTCCTTCATGGATGAATTCTAATGCTACAATCAAATTATAATTTTTCCTAACGACGAGAAGCATACATCATTGCGAACGTCGATAGGGGTATACTACACACAGTCATACCATTCGATCTAAAGAATGTAGGTACTGCATACCAGCGAGCTATGAGCACCATCATTTGTGAGCATCTACATAAGATAGTAGACTATTATGTTGATGACCTCGCTGTTAAGAGTCGCTCCAAAGATGATCACCTCTAGGACTTAAAGACTGTGTTCGACCTCATGCGTGCACACCAGCTCAAGATGAATCCTACCAAATCCTTCCTAGGAGTCTCTAACGAAAAATTCTTGGATTTTGTCATAACTTCAAAGGGTATCCATATGGACCCCGATAAGAATAAATCCATCCTTGAAATGCACCCACCGAAGAACCTTAGAGAACTTCATGGCCTTCAAGGAAGATTGGTATATATCAGGAGGTTCATATCAAATCTCTCTGGACATTGTTAGCCGTTCACTAAGCTTATGAAGAAGCGAGTCTCCTTTGTCTGGAACGAAGAATGTCAGCGCCTTCGACGACATCAAAGAGTATCTCATGAATCCCCCAGTATTGGTGGCCCCCATTGTGGGAAGACCCTTCTTACTATATATGCAGGCACTAGATCACTCCCTATTAGCTCTACTATCCCAAAAAATTGATGTAGGTCACAAATATGCCATCTACTATCTTAGTTGAATGATGGCCGACGTAGAGCATATGTACAACCCCATCGAGAAGGAGTGCCTTACTCTGGTCTTCGCCATTCAAAAGATCTGTTATTACGTGGTAAGACAAACTATTCATGTGATTTCGTGAGTCAATTCTCTCAGGGTCCTTATGACTAAACCTGGAGCGCTCAACTCTCGCCTAGCCATATAGGCAATACTGTTATCGCCGTACGACATGGTATTTGTCCCACAAAATGAGGTCGAAGGCCAAGCATTGGCAAATTTTTTGGCAGCCCACCCTATACAGGAAACCTCAAAGCTCTACGAGGATATCTTGGATGAAGTAACATGCTCAAACATAACCCCAAGTACAGTAGCCGTTTGGCAAATTTTCTTCGACGGTGCTTTAAGAACAGGGCCCATACTCGATATTGTCGCTGACGTCGGGATAGTAGTAATTTCCCCATAAGATCTGGTCATAAATCGCGCTTACTTCCTCGTAGAACCATACTCCAATAATGTGGCAGAGTACAACGCTCTCGTCATTGGGCTTTAACTCTCTAAACAAGTGGGAGTAAACTACCTGGAAGCCTATGATGATTCCAAGATGATAGTTAGTCAGGTCTGGGGTGAATACGAGGTCCGTTATGAGGACGACACCCTACCACCAAGTCACGCTTGGAATAATCTCCACCTTTAAGGGGCTCTTTATAGAGCATGTACTTCGACTACAAAATATCGAGGTTGACGCCCTGGCCGACCTCGCAACCTCTTTATCTATTTCGGTCAAAACCAATTAGCTGATCACCGTGGTTGGTCAAGAGCTGGTTTGCTCGAAGAACAACCTCTGTCTATGTCTGAGCTACTCAGTAGACACAAGCAAAGAATCCTAAGACTGGAGGCTCCTATTCATCTACTACGCAGTCTATAGAATTCCCTCCAAGAGCCCAAAGGAAGCCACTTCCATCAGAAGGCGTTTCCTCCGGTTCTATTATAATATGACCACAAAATATTGTATTATTGTTCCAACAATGGTCTTCTTCTATGATGCCTATCGAATGCAGAAGCAAAGCAGGCTCTCCATGATGCTCATGATGGGGTTTGCGGTGCCCATCAGCCCGGACCTAAGCTATAGGACCATCTTCGGAGAATGGGTTACTATTGGTCGACAAGGGTAGCAGAGGCTGTTGACTATATGAGGAAGTGACATGTGTGCCAAATCGATGCAGACTTTATCCTCCAGCCCTCAGAATTCTTACACCCAACGGTAGCATCTTGGCCGTTTAAAACATGGAGAATGGACATTATCGGGCCAATTAGTCTACCTTTTTCAAATGGACATTGGTTCTTCTTGTCTATTACCGACTACTTCTCCAAATGGGCGAAAGCCGTTCCACTCGTTGAAGTCAAGACCTCAAACATGATCAGCTTTGTCAAGCATCACGTCATATACCACCTTGGCTTGCCATAGAGGATCATCCACGATAATGGTCTATAGTTTATAAGTCATAATTTTATCGGTTTTGTGACAAAAACCGAATTCAGAATGTAGCCTCGACGACCTATAATCCAACAGTAAATGGTCTAACGAAACCATACAACAAGACAATCATAAAGCTACTCAAAAAATTTTGTCATCCAATAAGCGTGACTGGAATGAGAAGCTGGGTGAATGTCTCTGGGCCTACCGAACCATGGTCCGGACACCTATTGGCAGCATGTCAATCCTTCCTCTCGAGATTCAAATCCCCTCGCTCTGAGTGGTCCTCTCCAACCAATTGACCATTGATGACAATCACCACCGACGGCTATAAGAGTTGTAAGCACTTGACAAGAAATACCTCTTAGCTAAACAACGCATTGAGCTATACCAAGCGCGCCTCTAAGGAGACTTCAATAAATAGGTCAAGAAGAGGACTTACCAAGTAGGTGACCTCATCCTGACAGTAAGAAGATCGATGGTCATGACCCACAAGACGGATGATAAATTTTAGCCTAAATGGGAGGGTCCGTTCATCGTGGAGTTTGTGTTCTCCAACGGCGCCCACCGGCTTGCAAATCCTATTGGCGACTTGCTCATAATGCTTATCAATGAAAAGTTGCTCAAAAAGTACTATATCTAAGCTAGATTTGTACTCTCCTTACTATTTATAGGACAAACAAAATATACAGTATACATTCCCCGTCGTTCATCCTCGGCAAGCGTGTAAGCACAAGAGGCACTTCCCTTGCCATAAAAGTTTGACGAAAGCCATTATCTGTATTAAGAAATCTTGAATATGCAGTAGACAGTGGATCCTCAAAAGCTCTCCCGTGGAGCAATTCTTAGGTCTATTCCCACTTTCGGGTAGACCACTCATAATCAGTTCTCTTGGGCATTAGTTTATGTCTATATCACCTCGAAACTACTGTCCTAATCAATTATCCCCAGTAGGGTTCGAGACAAGCCTTGCTAGAGATGATATGGACGTGGTAAGTTTTGTGGACTTAATACCACTAGCGAACTTAAGAGTTAAGTACGGATAAAAAGTTTAATTGACGACCGATGTCTATGGTAGTATGGACATGGCGATCGATAATCATACAGAGAGGTCTGCTCAGAGGTAATATGAACATGGCAAACCCTACACGTCAATATCAGAGGTAATATGGACATGAACTGTTTGCTTCTATTAAGAAGTAATGGGTCCAAAAAACCTATTATAACCATAACACCTCTGATAGGATTTCGTTTTGAACTTATTATTTTCACTCTAGTACACAAGAAGTAATATGTCCACCAAAGATCTCCAGTGGGATGCCCTCAATAGAAGCAAACAGTTCATGTCCATATTACCTCTGAACTATGAGCTGCCCATGTGAACCATCCAATGAAAATAGCCATGTCCATATTACCTCTGGCTCGTTTCTTTTTTCTTTCTCAAAATTATCGGGATCGTACCTAACCTCTGTGTTTGACTATCGATTAGCTCACTTCAATGTTTTCTCTATACGATCATCCTCATATCCTTTTAGTAGAGTTTGCTATATCCTTACCTCTGAGCAAACCTCTCTACTTGACTGTCGATTATCATGCCCATATTATCTCTGATAAGTCGTAATCTAAACTTATTATCCATACTTAACTCTAAGTATGCCAGCGGTGGTGAGTCGACCAAACCTATCACGTTCGTATCACCTCTGATATAGTTTTTTGCTTCGAATCTATTACTTGCACTCCAAGTATGCAAGAAGTAATAGGTCCATCAAAGATTCCCCTGTGGGATATCCGTAAAAGACTAGAGTTTTGTGCTATGTCTATATTACCTCTAGCAGAATATCCAAAGTCTACAACATATAATGTGACAAATACAAAAAGAAATTCTTAAAAAGGAATGACTTTATTGAATAATATTTGAGATCATGAGTAAATATAATGGAAATCCATTTCTAAGGATTTTAATTAAAAGTATTCAAAGATCGTGAGTACATATGATGGAAATACATTTTTAAGTGTTTTCATGAAGTCTCGCTGATGCGAACCTTTTTTTATTAGAGGTGCCCCTCCGTGATATTGTCATTATTGACATAAGTCGAGTCCGCAGCAGAACTCAATACTTTCTGGATCATACCTCCACAGGACAAATCTCAGTATATGGAAAATACCCTATACTGATAGATAACGAGGAAGGAGCAGGACCAGGCGCTCTTCAACCATGCGGTAAGACCGAAGGCAGGAATGACAATTAATCGAAATTGTTTCATCGACACAGCATTTTCTCGACCGGTATAAAGCTGCATAAAGGAGAGAAACATAGCTAGCACGCTACATAAACAGGGACATCTCTACGTATGATACAGGATATTTACCCTTGTCTCCTGGATTAGTTCTTGGGGAAGAACTGCCGCATAAGGTTGACATTCTCTTTGAATGACAGGTTCTATGATATCCTACTATGCTCCATCTTGGGCACCGCAAAAGGTGGTAATACTTGCATAATAAGAATACACATTAGTCCAAAAGAAGATTGCATAAGTGTACATCAGTCGTATGCCATTTTTAGGCCGCAACCGCACGCATGAGCAAGAAAGGCTCGACCATGAGGCCAAGCCACATACAGGCTCTGTGCGCATGCTACAGAGGGACCGAGTCCCCATCCAAGTGGGCAAGCCATATATAGGCCCTGAGTGCATGTTGCAGACGCCCTGAGTGCATGTTGCAGACCATTGCTCATCCATGCGGCAGAACTTTATAGGGGGCCTGTACGTGTTCTTGAATTTTTTTATCCATGCTGCGATACAATATATTTGTGTCTCTGTGTGTGTGTGTATCCCTGCCACCATGACACGAACCTATCTCCAGAGAGAAGGCCAACATTAGGGGGCCACAGATCGATACCACTCCGGACGAACCCTCCGTTGAGATAGACCGTAGCCCTTGACATTTTCTTTTCTAAAAGGAGGAGAAGCTGAGAGACAAGATTTCTCTTTCTTCCCTAGCCTGCCTATTTGTAGGCTCCTGAGGCACATAAGAAGATCTAGGTGATGAACCAGGCAGTTATGAGGATGAACCTGATGCCTTAATTTGCGTTATCCATATTTATCTTCTCAGAAATGCTGTTGGCGTATAGTCCCAAGAAATATATTAAAGGATAGAGCCGAATCCTGCATTAATTCAAGATTTAACAGCTTGACAAAGACTTGTCTATGCACTCACCATCCATGTAGCCCAAAGTTGCCTTGCGGTCACTCCTAGACAAAGACTTGAATGCCATGACCAAGCCCTTGTGAAACTTCCTCACCTTTGCTGCCTCACTGAAGCCTTCTACAAATCCGCCCAGATGGCAGAACTCTACTGCATACTCATCCACCAGCATGCTCCCCTGGACGAGTGCCTCAAACTGGCTCTCCAAGGCACTGAGAGCCACATCTGGGAAAAACTTCTCCTTAAAAAGCCTCTTGAAAGCCTCCCAAGTAAGCCCTGGTGCCACGATCCTCGTATCAGTGTGATACCACGTCAAAGCAAGGTCGAACATCTGACTGCCCGCTGCCTCTATCTGCATGCTGTTTGGAATCTGTGCCAGCCAAAAAATCCTCTCAATCTGCTCTATCCAGGCATCCGCGTACAGGATCCCCTCTGTACCCCAAAACTCCTTGGGCCGCATCCTCTGAAAGTCAATGATGTTGCCCATCCTCGGGTGCTGAGTCTGATCTGCCTGTGGCTGGGTTTGAACCACTCTGTCTATTACCGTCATGGACACCTGGTGGGCGTTCTCAATGCCCAGCCTTATCACATCCGCCTGGCGGTGCTGCACGTCCATTATCTCCCGGAAGAACGCAAACAACTGCATGGCATCTACGAGTGCAAGAGGTGATGGAGGAGGTACCAACGAAACAACTGTTGGAACGAGAGGTAGCATACCTCTCGGTGGAAGCTGCTGGAACGATACGATGGGATCGTGTCTTCGGAGGCATCTTGAACACAGATCAAAAAAAGTCAATATGGTACAAGATACGATTTTAGAATAATTAGAAATAGTAAATATTAGATTAGAATTGTTCCTAGTTGTGATTGAGTACATTCTTATCCTAGATCCTATATCCTAGAGTAGGCTCACAGCAGTACAACTAAATTGTTGTACTACCACGACATCACACTAATTGTGAAGCTCGAGACCGGCGTGGGCCACCACCAAAAATGTATCATGACCCGCACCCAAAAAATCGGGCATAAGTCGTGGGTACGTCCAGCCTACGCCGCAGCATCGGCGGTAGAACGGTGTCTAGGTTTACTATCTAGCTAACAATCTAACACAACAATATAAGTATCTGCCAAGATCTCAACTCCAAATGGAGGAACAATATGATAAAGATAATACAAACACTCAATCATGATCCAAGCATGATAAGATAACAATGAAGTCTAACAACTACAAAGTCTAAACAACAACTACTACTAAGACAACAACAATAATAATAATAACAACAATATCCTGAATCAAATATAATACAAAGTCTCAAACCAAAAGCCGGGAACAAATCCGGTACCAAAGCTAATAAATACAACTGAGGTCCTAGTGATCCCGGCTACCAACCCGAAAATCACTCCTGAACTAGGGGGTCCTTGTCTGCACCATCGATAAGCTGAGGTCCATAAAACGTTGGACACCAATCTTCTGGATCCTCTGAAAAATATATCCAGTCAGGATTGGAGCAAGTACACCTCTAACAGAAGTTCTAGTTAAATGATAAAAACTATAAAGCAGTTGTTGCAAGTAGCACAAGGTGAGAAAAATGAAGTATGAATAAGAAAAAAATATATCAACTGGTGCATAAAAGTAAAGATGCATGAAAATTAGAAGCAAGATAATAATGACTGCAGGATACCAGAAATCTAAACTAAGAGCAAGTGTGTGCACAATAACGTGAAGTCAGTCCAGCAAGAGTAAATATAGTGAGTCCAGTCCATAAAGTATAAGTGTCACTAGACTAGAAAGAATGAACTAGTATATCTAAAATACCTGTTACGACATGTAAACGGCTAGGGGTAAGTACGGCTCACCTTACACTGGGTGTGCGGCTGCTATCATTCCAGATTAGACCAGAGGGACTGATTCCAGATTTGGGAATATTTACATGTCTACTCGAGTATTTCCCCACCCCGACTAGTACAAGTGAATCCAAGACCCAACACGTAAAATAAATATGAGTCCAGCCAAAAATATGAGTGATGCATGTAGTGAGTCCTGATGTGATGCCAGTAGGTAATTCCAGAAATAGAGGCCAAAAACATGAAATATACGTATTACAAGTAAATGAATCAAGAAATACTAGTCAGTGTCATGATAGAAAATTAGATAATACTATACTAGAAGCTTAATCTTAATAATTGTCAGATAATAAAAACTATCAGAGAATATACTTTCCTGACGTCCTAAGCAACTAGCGAGGATCGAAGTCCGAACTGACGTCGTAAAGACCTATTATGAAAAGTAAGATTAAACGGGGTTCTGAAGAGTTATACAAATATAAAATAACTAAAAATAAGCTTCTAGGGTTGTTCTAGGTCAAACGGATCAAACCGGTCCATTCAAGGGCAAAAAGTCAACTCAGAGCCCAAAAAGTTAACTCTAGGTCAAAACTAGTCAAAGGTTGACTTTGACGATCAACCAGGTCAACTCCGGTCAACTCTAGGTCAAACTAGGGTGGCCCTAAAATTCTAGGTCAAAACTTGCTCATTAAGTTAGTAAACCCTCAAACTCGCCTCTTTGAGATACCGGGATACCCTCGGTATCCGATATCTCAACCTACGGTTTATACCCTATCTAAACCCACTAATATATATCCTAACATATGTATATATATAGATATCTATATATATAAAAGTATCACTAAGTCCATACCTAGGCATAAGCCCAATACCTCGTCCCGATACCCAATACCTTGAGTATCTCAAGGTATTGAGATACCTTTAGCCTTACCCCTCTCTAACTCTAACTAACTAACTAACTAACTAACTAACTATCTATCTATCTATCTATATATATATATATATATATATATATATATATATATATATATATATATATATATATAACACCTAGTATATAGGCAATACCTCAATACCTCATCTCTGATACCTCAACTTGCCTTCAATACCTTGATATCTCAAGGTATTGAGATACCTTACCTTACCCTTCTCATCTCACTAACTAACCTATATATATATATATATATATATATATATATATATATATATACTAGTATACATATGTAGAAGCATGAAAAAAATGCCTGGAAGATCTACGCAGCGTCTTGATACAGAGCAGCGTAAGCAGAGGCCTTCAGAGCCATTCAGCGTAAAACAGGGTTCTTCATCGCCTCCATGGCTTAAAACCCAGCCGCTCTCAAAGCAGCGTTAAAGTGTACGAGGAACGCTTCGTATTCCCGAAAAGAAACTGTCCAGTCACGCAGTAAACCTGACCTCTGACTCCTGACAAAAAGTGCTGCACAGCTACCCAAACGACGGCTCGAAACGGGGGCAGACCCCTCGGGACATGCTCCATAGTATGATGGCGGATCTCAGCATTTAATGCAGAGGATTTGGTTAAAATATCACCAAACCGGCGCTTACTAAAATCCTCCGGCGTAGACCGCTCTTTCGCGTGCAAAGAGAATACGCTGCCTTGTTTTACACAGGCAAACATGGGCTGTTTTACGCTCCGCAGAAGACAAACCGCCTGCCACTTCAAAAGCTGCGTTTCGTACAGGGCTCGAGGCACGTCTCTCCGCCAAAGCACACAGAGCGGTGACAGTATCCCCTCAAGGCACGTCCCTCCGCCAAAACACACAGAGCGGTGACAGTGTCCCCTCAAGGCACGTCCCTCCGTCAAAATGCACAGAGCGGTAACAGTGTCCCCTCAAGGCACGTCCCTCCGTCAAAACGTACAGAGCGGTGACAGTGTCCCCTTAAGGCACGTCCCTTCGCCAAAACGCACAGAGCGGTGACAGTTTCCCCTCAAGGCACGTCTCCGCATTTAATGCACAGGATGATGGCAAATCTCTACCAAAGATTTGATCTCCAAAAGCCGTAATTCTGGCTAAAGACGTCCACATTAGCACCCTGGCACGGTACGCAGCGGCTTCTATGTCCATTCAGGATCTGTGCTCCTACGGCTTCTATGCCCCCTCAGTCTCTACGACTGCTCGGCTTCTACGCCTACTCGGCTTCTATGCCTGTTCGGCTTCTATGCCTGTTCGGCTTCCACGCCCCCTCAGTCTCTACGACTACTCGGCTTCCATGCCTACTCGGCTTCTATGCCTATTTGGCTTCTACGCCAAGGTGACAGACATTTGGCTTCTACGCCAACCTCTTCTACACAAGGGATACCTACCTACGTGGCTTCTACGCCGTGATCTCCGCAGCAGATATACGCGTTTTGTCCCCTTAGTTGGACGCGCGTCACTTGCTCACTCAAAAGGTCATTATTACGCAGGCATTGGTTATTTTAACCGTTGTGTAAAAGGGTGCTCTACTGTCCACTCCTCGGTTGCTATACCAACGGAGTGGTCACTGTCACCAAAGACTCTATAAATAGAGGCCCCTGTCAATGGGGAACAAGGTCGAAAAATTTGCCAAGAATACCAATATCAGATCAAAGCTCGAAACTTTGAAAGAAGGATCGAACAAGGTCACCGAACCGGAGATCAAGAGGGAGAGACAGAGAGAGAGAGAAGAATACAGAGCTCAGGCAAGGAATAGGGAGCGATGACCTTCAGCATCGCGCATCCACCCTCCTTCGCAACCTCCGAAGCTGCATCCTGTCTTCCACGGCACTTCTTCAACATCGTGTAGTCCAAAGGCTAAAGTGATCGACCGCAGATCAGACACCTATAGCAATTTATACCCAGATTAAATAAATTGTACTCCCGTATCCTCGTATAGGATCGAATTGTACAAGATTGTTTGTAAACCAAAGGGCACGGGTCTCGTATAAACCCTGTCATTGAAATACACTTTCATTCTTTCGTTTAATACCACAAACAAGATGGCGACTCTGCTGGGGACGTCTTTCTCTTCTGACGAGGAAGTAATTGCTCAACACGATGCGGTATCTGTACGAACCATGAAGAAGACACTGGTCGTTCATTTCGACCAGTCTGCCTACGAAGACATGCTTCGGACTGGGGGTAGCTCTCACTCTCTCTCCGTCCAAGACAACAGGAAGCTACGCAAAGTGTGGATGCCCAAGACATCCTTCGCCGTTCCTGTGGACTCTCCGATCTCTCCGACCAATGAGGTGGTAGCATCGCTCCCTCCGTGCCCCGCACGTAAAATTCAGTCTTCCGCTACGCGCGGTACAGACAAAACTTCTGGTAAAGCCTCAACGCTAACCCAGGAGTATCCACTGCGCTATTCGTGCAGAAATCAGTCTCCCGCTACGCGCGGTACAGACAAAACTTTGGGCAAAGCCTCAGCGCTGACCCAGAAGTATCCCCTGTGCTGCACGCGTAGGAACCTGTATCCCGCTACACGCGGTACAGACAAAACCTCTGATGGTGCCTCAACGCCAAATCAGAAGTACAGATCACGCTCTAGGCACAGGACGACATCTGACCTCTACGGTGAACCAGATGAGCGCTGCGATCTCCGCAAGGGGAAGCAAACGGGCGAATACTCAACTACTCGGCCTTTACGCCAGCAAAAGAATGATCCGCCTATTCTCCGAATTACGCGAGAAGCTAGTGGCCAACTGAGGGCCTCTCCAGCTTTATGCCAGACTGAGCGAATCCCCAAGTTACGCCAGGCACAGTCCCTCGGCGTAAAATAAGCTCAGATTGCGGAAAGACTCCCTCCCAGGGGATTATCCGCCGCCCAGATGGCCAACATGTTGTATACAGGTGGCATAGGGAAAACCATGGTGCCCATCCTCCGCATACCCGCTGATGGGAACAGAAGAAACAAGCCTTCATCTTCTTCTTCTGCAAAACCTCCTGACCTGCGTACCTATTTGATCCAGAAAGACAAAGACAGGAGTCGTAAACAAGTTTTAGAACCCCTAACTGTCAAATGGAGAGCGATCGTATGGGAAGATGCAACAACATCTAATGTTATCATGATGTATGAACCATATGAAAATGAAGCCTTTATTGTCCCTCCTACCAGCGACGATCAGCATCCGATAGTCTTCAAACACAAGCGGAGCGGTCCGGTTGAACAGGAAGAATTCTGCGAGTCTGAAAGTGGGAAAATGCAAATCCACATGTATAGCCCACAAGCTTTGAAGATTATACAGAACATGGGTTATGATTTAAAATCAAAGCAAGGCCTCACCTATGGAAAAGGTCGACGAACACCGTTGCAGGGTACTTCTCACCATCAACAAACTCGTTTCGGGTTGGGATATGCTGCAAAACCCAAAACTTCAAAATCTAATCCTGTACCACCAGAGGCAACTCCTGCTGAATCAGTTTCTTTGACCAGAGGCCACAGCGTATCCGGGGGTAACTCACCTCGACGAAATAAAGCAGCGTCCAAGGCTAGGGGCGGAAGGTCCTCGAGAGTCAAAGATGATACAACAACGGCAATCTTCCCGGAAGACCGTGAAACTCAGGCATCAGGAGCCCTGCGACCAAAAGGAACTTTCTCCTTCAAAGAAGATGACATAGTTGAAATCTTCAATATATTGAAGGGGGAACATAAGCTTTAACTACCCGACATCAGATACCCTGAGAGGGCCGACAGAGTCGATGACCCAGATTATTGCCTCTTCCATCGGTACACTCATCACCCTACAAGGACCTGCCATATGCTGAAAAGGAGAATTCAGGAATTAATCGATGCTAAGGTCATCACTCTGCGTTTATAAAAAACAAGGGAACGATCACTTCAGCGGGATAGCAGATGTGTACCTCCATCCCCGATGGAGTCATAATCACAAAAGTTTGTCATGTTCATATTACCTCTGAATAAAACCTTCGGCCGTCAATCATCATGTCCATATTACCTCTGATATTGATTTTCATCTACACTTAACATCCGTACTTAAATTCTAAGAACGCCAGTGATGTTAAGTCCACAAAAAACTGCCATGTCCATATCACCTCTGAGCAGATGTGTACCTCCATCCCCGATGGAGTCACAATCATAAAAGTTTGTCATGTTCATATTACCTCTGAATAAAACTTTCGGCCGTCAATCATCATGTCCATATTACCTCTGATATTGATTGTCATCTATACTTAACATCTGTACTTAAATTCTAAGCACACCAGTGATATTAAGTCCACAAAAAAACTGCCATGTCCATATCACCTCTGAGCAGATGTGTACCTCCATCCCCGATGGAGTCACAATCACAAAAGTTTGTCATGTTCATATTACCTCTGAATAAAACTTTCGGCCGTCAATCATCATGTCCATATTACCTCTGATATTGATTGTTATCTACACTTAACATCCATACTTAAATTCTAAGCACGTCAGTGATGTTAAGTCCATAAAAACTGCCATGTCCATATCACCTCTGAGCAGATGTGTACCTCCGTCCCCGATGGAGTCACAATCACAAAAGTTTGTCATGTTCATATTACCTCTGAATAAAACTTTCGGCCGTCAATCATCATGTCCATATTACCTCTGATATTGATTGTCATCTACACTTAACATCCGTACTTAAATTCTAAGCAGGCTAGTGATGTTAAGTCCACAAAAACTGCCATATCCATATCACCTCTGAGCAGATGTGTACCTCCATCCCCGATGGAGTCACAACCCCAAAGTTTGAGCCATTCGAGAACGACCCCTGGGCTCAACAAATGGATACACAGTGGGAATTTCGCTTCGAGCAGAGAGAACCTCCCACCAAGGACGAAGTTATCCAAGTCAATGTTGGGGGTGAGCTCTCACCAAAGCCAATATTTGTCAGTAACAATCTTCCCCCAGTTGAAAAGGAAGAGATCATACAGCTGATAAAGGAATATGTCGACGTCTTTGCATGGGGTTATGAGGACATGCCAGGCCTAGACCCGAGGGTAGCTACTCATAAGCTCAATATTTTGACCGATTCGAAGCCAGTAAAACAATACCAACGTCGGTTTGGCCCGGATATGATGGATGCCATCGAGGACGAAGTCAAGAAGTTGATAACCTGCGGTTTCATCCGGGAAGAACAACATCCCGACTGGGTCGCCAACGTTATCCCAGTCATAAAGAAAAATGGGAAGGTACGTATCTGCATCGACTACCGAGATCTGAATGCGGCCTGCCCCAAAGATGAATTCCCCCTTCCCATCACGGACATCATGATCGACAACACCTGCGGCTTCGAGCGCATGTCTTTTATGGACGGGTTCTCGGGATACAATCAGATCAAGATGCATCCGGAAGACGAAAAGCACACTGCCTTCCGGACACCACTGGGGGTATATTGCTATACGGTCATGCCCTTCGGATTAAAGAACGCCGGGGCTACATACCAACGAGCTATGAGTAACATATTCCGTGAGCAGTTACGCAAGACAGTAGAATATTACGTGGACGACATAGCTGTTAAAAGCTGCCTCAAAGGTGATCACGTTCGAGACCTGAGGGCGGTATTCGAGTTAATGAGCCAGCATTAACTCAAGATGAACCCTACAAAGTCCTTTCTGGGGGTATCCAGTGGCAAATTCCTGGGATTTGTCATTACCGTCAGAGGCATCGAAGTAAACCCTGACAAAGTCTAGGCGATCGTAGCAATGCGACCACCCCATAATCTGAGGGAACTCAGGGGGTTCCAAGGACGTCTGGCTTACATCCGGCGATTCATATCCAACCTCTCGGGGAGATGTCAGCCCTTCTCTCACCTGATAAAGAAAGGTGTGTCCTTCATATGGGACGAAACCTGCCAGCAAGCGTTTGGGGATATCAAGCGCTACCTAACCAGTCCACCAGTTCTGGTGCCTCCCGTCATGGGAAAACCCTTCTTGCTGTACGTTCGGGCAATGGATCATTCGTTAGGAGCTCTCCTTGCACAGAAGAACGATGCGGGTCATGAACAGGCTATCTACTACCTCAGCAGGATGATGGTCGGGGCCGAACACCGGTACAACCCAGTGGAGAAGGAATGCTTGGCTCTGATGTTCGCTGTCCAGAAGACGCGATACTACGTCGCCGGCCAGACTATTTATATCATCTCCAGGATCAATCCTCTCCCGGTGCTGATGAGCAAGCCAAGTGCCCTTAACTCCCGACTCGCAACTTGGGCAATGCTACTGACGCCATATGACATGGTCTACGTCCCACAGAAGTCCATCAAAGGCCAAGCACTGGCCGACTTCCTAGCAGCTCATCCAATCCCGGAGACCTCCAAACTATACGAAGACATCCCCGATGAAGTTGCGGAATATAATTTTGCAAAAGAAAGTGACGTATGGCAACTATTCTTTGATGGCGCCTCCAGAGTCGGTCCTAAGGGAAACGTTGTTTCAGGAGTAGGAGTCGTCCTAGTTACTCCAGATCAGCTCGTTATCTACTGAGCATATTCTCTTAGCAAGTCCTGCTCCAACAATGTGGCAGAATACAACGCCCTGCTAATCGGGCTCCAAGTCGCTAAAGAGCTGGGGGTAGAATCCCTGGAAGCTTTCGGCGATTATCTGCTCATCATCAACCAAGTCAGGGGGATATACGAAGTCCGGAATCCAGACCTCATCCCCTATCACCAAGCAACGGTCGAGATAGCCATGACGTTCAAAGGGTTCTTCCTAGAGCATGTACCTCGATCTCAGAATCTGGAAGTTGATGCCCTGGCCAGCCTAGCTGCGGACTTAGCCACCCCTATAAGAAGGCAGGATTCGGTAATCCTTCTTAACAGAGATTTATTCTGTGTGAAGAACAGCTGTCACCTAGAACGCAGCTACACTGTAAACGCCGATCCTCCTACAAGAGATTGGACGAGTCCCTTCATAGATTTTGTAGCATATGGAATCTTGCCAGAGGACCCCAAAGAAGCAGCATCCGTCAAGAGACGATCGTTACGCTTCTACTTCGATGCATCTTCACAATACCTGTATCGTCGGACCTACGACGGACTGCTGTTAAGATATCTCGCTGGCGCCGAGGCACAGCAGATTATCCGTGAAGCTCACGACGGCGTATGCGGAGCGCATCAGCCCGGTCCTAAGCTGCAAGACCGCATCAGGAGAATGGGCTATTACTGGCCCACTATGATCACAGACGCGATCAGCTATGCAAAATGATGCACGGCCTGCCAGGTCCATGCAGACTTCATACATCAACCGTATGAATATCTACATCCTACGATTGCATCCTGGCCCTTCGAAGCCTGGGGTATGGATATCGTTGGGCCCATTCACCCATCTTCCTCCAAAGGCCACCGGTTCATACTGGCCATCACAGATTACTTTTCCAAATGGGCTGAAGCAATCCCTCTGGCTGAAGTAAAGGCGTCTGACGTAATCAGCTTCATCAAGTACCATGTCATTTATCGCTTTGGGATTCCCTGAAGGATAATCCACGACAATGGACCTCAGTTCATCAGCCAAGCATTTTATCGGTTTTACGATAATAAACGGATACACAACATTGCCTCTACGGCATATTATCCAGCTGCTAATGGTTTGGCAGAAGCCTTCAACAAAACCATTGTCAAATTCCTGAATAAGTTCGTTTCTTCAAACAAAAGAGACTGGAACGAGAAGCTGGGCGAATGTCTCTGGGCATGCCGCACAATGGTACGGACACCAACAGGTTATACCCCCTTTTCACTAGTCTACGGAAGCGAGGCGGTCCTTCCTATCGAAATCCAGATCTCGTTGCTCCGAATAGCCATGACTAGTGAGCTGACTCGAGAAAAGAATGACCTGTTGAGGCTCCAAGAGCTGGAAGGATTAGACGAGAAACGCCTCCAAGCTCAGCAGCGCATCGCGCTCTACCAAGCACGCATTTCCAAAGCTTTCAATCATAAAGTAAAGGAAAGAGTGTTCAAAGTCGGCGAGCTAGTTCTAGCCGTGAGAAGGCCGATGATTCTAACTCACAGAAGTAAAGGCAAATTCCAGCCCAAATGGGAAGGCCCTTATGTGATCGAGACAACGTTCTCAAACGGCGCCTACAGGATAGCCCAGCACAACGGAGATTTGTTAATGGCTCCTATCAATGACAAATTCCTGAAAAGGTACTATGCCTAATCTCTCCTTCTCAAAGAGAAAAATAGCAAGGACCTCGATTCTGACAAAACTACTTCCAAAAACATAATTAGTTGGGTTACACTCTATCATGTCCGCATGACCTCTGAATAGATATGTCCCGCTAAGAAGTTTATCGAGAGTTTATCACGTCCATACTACCTCTGATATCACTCTCACCTAACCTGTCATTTATATTCCGAAATGATGGGTCCACAACAGTCAGAAAAGAGTCGCTGTTATTCATTCCCGAAGAAGGCAGAATTACATAGGAAGGGGTACATTAAGATGGCGGAGTAATCAGGCCATGAATCTGCAGCTCCAGTGTAGCTATCCTCTCATTCCTAAGGGCCAAAGCATCGACACGAGCCTGCTCCAGCCGTGCCTCCGGAGTATGCGTAAGGGTCAGATTAGCCCTTGCCCGAAGACAGCCCGTACGGGCAGCTTCCGCACGGTCCAGATCCCGTCGTGCTTAACTCAGTCGACCAGTCGCTACCTCCAAACCTGCCAACGACTGGGAAGCCCACTCCTCTGCCCGAGCAAGTTTTTCTCGCATCTTGGAGGCCCTCGCCGCATTCCCTTCATGCTCGGATCGATACTACATCTCAACGGCAAGGGCTTCTTCCACAACAGCTCTTCTCCTATCCATCTCCAGCTTATGCGTCTTGATAGAGTTGTCTAGGCTTTCAAGCTTTGTAGCGAACCGCTCAAACATGAGGTCGTACCGAGCCTGGACATCAGCATCAAGGCTTCCCTCAGTCCGCTGCAAGTATTCATTAATGGGTTGCTCTAAACCATTAACCACCACCTCCAGAGCGTCAGCCACTCCAAGATTGCCAAGCCCCCTGACAACCTCGATCGAAAGCTGAGAAGTCTTCTTCAGGAGCTCGAAGTCAAGGCTCTTCGCCAACACCATCGGTATCATCGTTTTTAATCCAGTGTAGACGAGGCTGGAATGCTGCTCGATCAACGCGACTAAACCCGACTGAGCGCCCGGAGCGGCCACAATTGCAGACGAGGTAGCCACCGCCGCCTCAACAGGTGGCACGCCCAAAGAAGGTGCGATGGCGACAATCGAAGTCATCGGCATACTCATAACAGGCGAGGTCACGATGACAGGTTCGCCCTCCCCTTGAGACGACAAAACCTCCCCGGGCGAGCTAGCCCCCGAAGACACTCCTGCCTCAAAATCTGGCGCCTCCACGTCACCGCCAGGAGCCAGAACAAAGCCGAAAGGCGCTTCAATGCCATGCTCCCCGTGGACGTCATCCCCTAAAAAGAGGACAAGAATGCAAAATGTCAAACACAGTGGTAATCCTCCTAGGAGGAGACATCAAAATGATATTTACCCAGAGCCAACGGTATATACGACGCATCTGCAGCAGATGTAGCTAAGCCACGCTTTAATGACGCAATACGAACTATCATACCTGGAGAAGGAGGTGGGCCGACCGACATCGCCAAGAGTTCGATCAAGCCTTCCCCAAGATGCGGTCGAGGTTCATCAGCCGGAGTCTCGCTAAGCGCGCTCGCTAACGCAGGAGTAACTCCGCCCACTACTGACCTCAGGGAAGATTCTCTCATCTGTTGGGGCCACGCAGGCAATCCCGCTCCGCTGCTTGGAGTAGCCGCAGCGACAGTAGCCTCTAGCGAGGACTCTCCGGCGCCGCCAGCCAGAACTGTAGAAGGTCCCCCTCTGAAAGGCGAGGAACCTCCGGCCAAAGAATCATCCCTGATACAGGGAGATGCAGGCTCATTCCCGGGAATCTCAACACCAGGAATACGGAGAGGACGAGCAACCTTCTCCTTCCTCCTCTTACGAAGGGAACCTTCCTTTGGAGCAGAAGCCCGTCGCTTCCCGGAAGAGACTACCAGAGCCCCCGCCGGCAGAGGCACTACACACCTCGGCAACGACACCAGAGGCTCATCCGGAGTACCAGATTCCTCCCCCTCGTCAGAAGAAACCGAGGGGACTTCGACCCTTCCCCCAGGCTTGGCAGAAGGCACCCTGAAGCTCCCACGCCTGTCGAAATTGCGGTGGAAAGTGTTAACCGCCACATAAAACTGGGCGTAGGAGTGAAGGATGCGCAGCTCCGTGGAGGTTGTAACGACCGGCACGATAAAAATTGCCCCCGTACAACCCATAATAAAATATTGCCACCCTCTAGCTCCATCAATGAGTCCACCCCTGGACCTGAAGCTGGTGACGGCGTTGCCCACATGCAACTGGTCGTACCCGAACTGCCTGGCGAACCGACTAGGCAGGTAGGGCTCGAAGAAGCAATGGTCTTCGCTCCTATACAGCAGATGGGAAGGTCTAATACAGACCAACCAATTAAACGCCTCCGAAGAAAGAATGGTCTTCCCTCGACCTGAATCCTCGAGCCACAGTCCTGACTGGTTGCGATGAACAGGAGGGGGAGTACAAAGGATCTTCCAGCCATGGCTGAGGTTCAAAACCAGCCGACAGTCTAAAACTGTATTCACATTCCAGGAGGAATCCCTGTAATTCAATAGGAATATACCCCCTGAGCTGCTACCGGAACCGGGTGACATAACCCGGGAATTGTCGAGAATTAACCATCCCATCAAGTACAAGTATGGTAATTCCACCCTAGGGAAGCTCTCCCGCCGAGCTTCATCAACGAGCAACCCATCTGTCATGGCCCTCAGGCCAGCCTGTATATGGCACACCATGGCAGGAAGCAAGCCCAGTCTTGCCCCAAACACCAGGTGCACTGCCGGCCACAGGATATTGCGGTGAATGCGATTCGCGAATGCGATACCGGGCACCACTACTCGACGCAGCCATATGGAGAGGAAACCAGCCAGCTGGGCTTCCTTAGACAAAGGCCTGCGGCAACGCCTCAAGTAACTACAGGCCTTAGTGCCTTCCGGGTACTTTCCCACCCCCTCCACAAGAATCTGATCCGGAGCTTCAGCCTCCTCCATAAGAGTCTTCACAACCTGGGCACTGAGGACGCCCAAGCAGTTCACGGGCTCTTTCTTACCACCCGAGGCTTTCTCCGACCTGGCAGCCCTGGCTCGGTGGAAGAAGAGGTAAGACATCCACTTGGTGGTGTGAGCCAAATCAGAAGGCTCGTTATAAAAAGCGGTGCACGCAAAGTACTGACACATCAGCTCTTGATATACTTTCGCCACCCGAGGGTCCAAATCCTCCAACTCCCGGTTGGTGGGAACGTACTCTTCATATGGGGTATCCCCCATCGGCAGTCTCGAGACAACTGCCATCTCGTGGAGCGCCAATCCTAACTCCCCCAGTGGAGTGGCGAAGGTCCCGGTGAACGGAATATACCGCTCCATCAGTGCCAAGAACAAATTAGCATTGGGAGGCAACCCAACACTCGTCGCACTCACGGCGGCATATAGTCCGATGCCCTCCAGCTCTCTTCGGAAGTGCGTCAAGGCCCAGTCAACTAGGCATCTCCATCGGGAGTTCGTTGGGGCAATCCACCCATTGCACCGAGGATTCTCCTTGGGATACACCCCACCTCGACTCATGAAGTCGTTACAGAAGGTCGACAGCTGGACAGGCTGGATCACCGAGCTAACTTCACTCGGGACACTACCCGGGCACAGTCCCCGGAACAGCGTCACAACGCCAGAAGGGCGACTAACAAACGACCCCTAGTCAGTGCCTTTCAGATGAAAGATCTTCCCCGGCTTCCCGTGAAGATCAGGAGTCAGCTTCCAAGACATCTTCCTGTGATGCGTCGCATGGGAGAAGGCCGAGATGGGATAATCCCTCGGCATCGTCGGCAGGTACAAGACCAAATCCCTGGCAGGAAAAACCCAAGGCTCCCTCTTGGGTTTCGTCTAGGACTGTTTATCAATCATGTCCCCAAAAAGGAAAGCCGGCTTTATGTACTGCTCCCCATCTACACGTACCAAGGGTTCGCCGTTGATCATACTCAACAGCATTCGCTCACCCTGGGCCGATATCAGGAGCTCCCTTCCCTCAGGATACTGGGGTCCAGAGATGGGAAATGCCACATGGGACAGATCCTCAGATAGTTCGAGTGCAGCATCCCCGCAGCGGAGCCCATCACCTCAGACAATGGGGACTCACCCAGATCAACTACAAGATAATACAAAGAAGATATGTCGTTACAAGTCTGGCACAAACACACGGACCAAGGAAACGACAGTCTGTGCTTTACGCCAAGATTGTACAAATTTGGTCACCTTACGCCGGAAGTCTCCTCCACAAACGTAAAATTCAAATTTTACGAAATATGCCAATTTTCGGTAGCCCGAGCTATTTACGCCCAGAGCTACAAAAATACGGAGTCTTTACGCTGACATATTAGAAATGTGGGCGTAAATGATAAAAATGCCTCCGTGCGTCATCTTTCTCAAAAGAGGCTATCAGCATAGAAGACGACCTAGCGCAGTCACGTTCAACGTGTGCGAAGGATTTTTCGTCGTTTGTGTCACCCCAAAAAGTTCTACCTCTAAAGTCGGGAGCGCTAGTCGTCGGCGGGATGCTCCCCTCAGAGGGAAGTTCACCTTGCCCGACCGGAGATTCCCTCGCCGGGACAGAAGAATGAGAAGAAGAACCTATGCTCTTTCCCTTAGCGGAGGGGGTTTATTTTGACGCCATTTCTGAAAGACTCGAAGTGCTCGGAGAAAGAACGAAGAAAAACTTGAACAGTCGAAAGCTCTCTTTCGCAAAAGACAGATAAAAAGTTTTTCTTTCCAGAAGCTGGGGATATATATACAGTCCGGGTCGACTCCTCGAATCCTCGGACGAACCCCTCGAGACCCTAACCAAATCTCGCAATTAATAGTTGATTATGATTGGATGCTACGTCAGCCCACTACCCTTGGAAGACGGACAGTCAGCGAATTCGAAAGGTTTTTTCGTGCAAGACGGTTCAGCGGGTTCTACGCTAAATGAGCTTTCTACGCTCGACAGCAACGGATCTACGGTTTTACGATCGCACGCTACAAGTCTATGGTTTTACGCCCGGATGCCTTTGTGCTCGGTAGCTTTTATGCTCGAGAGGCCATAAACCCACGACTTTACGCTCAGCAGATACCAAATCGACGATCTCACGCTCGGTGGCGCTCAGTTTACGCTCAGCAGCAACAGATCCCTAAACTTCACGCTCGAAGAAATTTTCTTTTCAGGAGCTACAAATCAAACAATTCTACGCTAAAGGAGCTTTCTACGCTCGACAGCAACAAATCTAATGGCTTTACGTCCGACAGCTATAAGTCTATGGTTTTTCTTGCCCGGATGCCTTTGTGCTCGGTAGCATTCTATGCTCGAGAGGCAACAAACCTACGACTTCACGCTCAGGAACCACAGGTCTACGATTTCATGCTCGATGGTGTTCTACGCTCACAGGCTACAGATCTACAGTCCTACGCTAAAGGAGCTTTTCTACGCTCGACAGCTACGAATCTAACGGCTTTACGTTCGACAGCTACAAGTCTATGGTTTTTCTTGCCCGGATGCCTTTGTGCTCGGTAGCATTCTATGCTTGAGAGGCAACAAACCTACGACTTCACGCTCAGGAACCACAAGTTTACGATTTCACGCTCGATGGTGTTTTACGCTCAAGAGGCTACAGACATGATTTCCCGCTCTACGACTTTCCGCATATCCAAACAGTCCCCATGGCGGTCAAGTACAAAGAGTTCACACAGAAGATACTCATTCTTGACCCAAAGCATCCCCAAGTACCCGAAGTATGCAGAGTTCAAACATTAAGAAATTACTCCTCTCGGGTCCAGAAAACTGGAGGTTTATCCAGATTCCAGTCTGAACATCTCGTCTATCAAAGTGGCAACTCAGTTTGACAGCCAAAAACCTCGACCCTATTCTAAGGGAGTTTCGAGAGATCATTCTTGAAGACGAATTCTGAACAAAATGAAATTCTGGTCATCAGAGAGGCAACAGTTCAGAAATTCTACGCAGTCCTAGCAACAGGACAGTTCTAAATGTTCAAAGTGCTCAGCAGCGTTCTATGGACTATCCGCTATGCATAAAGGACAGGGCCTAATACTCTTTTTATCAGAGTCAACGTAAAGATTCAGACGTGTCGAAGCTGCACATATTCAGACTTCACAAGCAACGTATGGCAAGACGATCATATGGAGAAGAAGACAATTTTATTAAAGATTAAAATCATGATTACATATGAGGGAAATCTAATCTACAAGGGTTTTTCTCTATTTTTCATGATTACATCTGAGGGAAACTCTATCTACAAAGGAGATACCCCCTCGTCGTCTGGACGCGGCCCTCAGAATCTGTTCTGACAGGTTCTGGCATCGGCGATCTTCCTCTTCATCCAAGAAGATGATCAGTGGCAGGAGGATACAAAACTGGGCAGATGACCCATCCTCCAAACAGGAGGAAAGCAGGGTAAATATGCTTTCCTACGGACCACCGCCATGCTAGCCGGTCTGTCTGCCTCTCGTCACTAGAGGCATCGAGAGAAGGCACTGCTTGCAAGCAGTGTGGTCAAATACGACCCTTCCTCTCTTATGGGGCAACGCCATACAAAGTTTCTGATTATCCCGAGCAAGGGAGGCAAAGATGTCCTTCCATGATCCATCGTTGCAGTGGACACTTGCTCGAAGACGCCGTCTTTTACGGCTCCCTACATGCTGGAAGAACATGATCTCCTTCTTCCTCAGATCGATCCGACGAACTCCGACGATCATCTCTGCATGACAATGGGAATATGGTGAAGACAGGTTCACCCCCCCAGCCTTTTATAGGCAAAAGAGATCATAGCGGTCCCCAATAAATCTGCCATAAAGTTAGCATCGACCGTTTCAACGCTCCATTCAGAAACGTTTCGAGTTACGAGGGGCCGTTCATGCTTCATTCAAAGCATTTCAAATTCCGAGGAATTTAAAAGCTTTGAAGGGGGTCTTGTAGAAGCATGAAAAAAATGCTTGGAAGATCTACGCAGCGTCTTGATACAGAGCAGTGTAAGCAGAGGCCTTCAGAGCCATCCAGCGTAAAACAGGGTTCTTCATCGCCTCCATGGCTTAAAACCCAGCCGCTCTCAAAGCAGCGTTAAAGCGTACGAGGAACGCTTCGTATTCCCGAAAAGAAACTGTCCAGTCACGCAGTAAACCTGACCTCTGACTCTTGACAAAAAGTGCTGCACAGTTACCCAAGCGACGGTTGGGAACGGGGGCAGACCCCTCGGGACGCGCTCTATAGTATGATGGCGGATCTCAGCATTTAATGCAGAGGATTTGGTTAAAATATCACCAAACCGACGCTTACAAAAATCTCCCGGCGTAGACCGCTCTTTCGCGTGCAAAGAGAACACGCTGCCTTGTTTTACACAGGCAAACATGGGCTGTTTTACGCTCCGCAGAAGACAAACCGCCTGCCACGTCAAAAGCTGTGCTTCGTACAGGGCTCGAGGCACGTCTCTCCGCCAAAGCACACAGAGCGGTGACAGTGTCCCCTCAAGGCACGTCCCTCCGCCAAAACATACAGAGCGGTGACAGTGTCCCCTCAAGGCACGTCCCTCCGTCAAAACACACAGAGCGGTGACAGTATCCCCTCAAGGCACGTCCCTCCGTCAAAACGCACAGAGCGGTGACAGTGTCCCCTCAAGGCACGTCCCTCCGCCAAAACGCACAGAGCGGTGACAGTTTCCCCTCAAGGCACGTCTCCGCATTTAATGCACAGGATGATGGCAAATCTCTGCCAAAGATTTGATCTCCAAAAGCTGTAATTCCGGCTAAAGACGTCCACATTAGCACCCTGGCACGGTACGCAACGGCTTCTACGCCCATTCAGGATCTGTGCTCTTACAGCTTCCACGCCTCCTCAGTCTCTACGACTACTCGGCTTCTACGCCTACTCGACTTCTATGCCTGTTCGGCTTCTATGCCTGCTCGGCTTCCACGCCCCCTCAGTCTCTACGACTACTCAGCTTCCACGCCTTCTCGGCCTCTATGCCTATTTGGCTTCTACGCCAAGGTGACAGACATTTGGCTTCTACGCCAACCTCTTCTACACAAGGGATACCTACCTACGTGGCTTCTACGTCGTGATCTCTGCAGCAGATATACGCGTTTCGTCCCCTTAGTTGGACGCGCGTCACTTGCTCACTCAAAAGGTCATTATTACGCAGGCATTGGTTACTTTAACCGTTGTGTAAAAGGGTGCTCTACTGTCCACTCCTCGGTTGCTATACCAACGGAGTGGTCACTGTCACCAAAGACTCTATAAATAGAGGCCCCTGTCAATGGGGAACAAGGTCGGAAAATTTGGCCAAGAATACCAATATCAGATCAAAGCTCGAAACTTGGAAAGAAGGATCGAACAAGGTCACCGAACCGGAGATCAAAAGGGAAAGACAGAGAGAGAGAGAAGAATACAGAGCTCAGGCAAGGAATAGGGAGCGACGACCTTCAGCATCGCGCATCCACCCTCCTTCGCAACCTCCGAAGCTGCATCCTGTCTTCCACGACACTTCTTCAACATCGTGTAGTCTAAGGACTAAAGTGATCGACCGCAGATCAGACACCTATAGTAATTTATACCCAGATTAAATAAATTGTACTCCCGCATCCTCGTATAGGATCGAATTGTACAAGTTTGTTTGTAAACCAAAGGGCACGGGTCTCGTATAAACCCTGTCATTGAAATACACTTTCATTCTTTCGTTTAATACCACAAACAACATATATCTACATATATATAAATATATCTATATATATATACAATGTATCTAGCTATATAGATATATATATATCTATATACATATATATATATATCTATATACATATACCTATATACCTATATCTTATATATCTATCTCTATATACATATATAGGTATATCTAATCTCTCTCTCTCAACTGCTGCTGCTACTACCTGCTGCTGCTACCCACTGCTGCTGGTGCTACTACCTACTTGCTGCTGCTGCTGCTATACCTACTGTTGCTGCTGCTGCTACATGCTGGTGCTGCTTCTACATGCTGCTGCTGCTGTTGCTCCTACTTGCTGCTGTTGCTGCTCCCTCTACCTGCTGCTGCTGCTGCTCCCTTTACCTCACTCACTCACTCACTCACTCACCTCGAAACTCACACATACTACACACATACATATATATATATAAATAAGCTCACACACACATACATATATATATATATATATACACACTTACATATACATATATACACCCTTATATATATATATATATATATATATATATATATATATATATATATATATATATATATCATTCAAATTCTATATTCAATACACACACTCAAACTCACAACTACACACACCTACACTCACCCTCACACAACCACACAAAAACAAATACACATATACACATCAATATATATATAAACACACACAAACACATATACATATACATATATCTATAGATATACACACTTACACATTCACACACACACACACACATATATATATATATATATATATATATATATATATATATATATATATATATATATATATATATATATATATCAACTCTCACACATACATATATATATGTACACATACACCTATCCATATTTATATATACACACTACACACTACATACTATATATAGATACATATATATATATATATATATATATATATATATATATATCACTTATATATATATATATATATATATATATATATATATATATATATATAAGTGATATATATATATATATATATATATATATATATATATATATACACTCACACACATACACACAAACACACACTACTACACCTATATACACACACTCATAAACACACCAACACACACACACTCACCCACATACATATAAATACATATATATATAAATATAATCTCGAAAACCCTAATACACAATCCCCAAGGCTAAACTAACCCGTGCACAAGTCCAAAACCTAGAAACTAAGTCGAAATGACCATTTGGTCATTTCGACGAACACTTGGAGTGCGTCTCACGATACCTCGTGAAACGCAGACCAAACCTAATCAAAATTGACCTAAAATTTATCCACGAGTTCTAATCGATGTCTAAAATCTCACAAAAATGCTAACTCATGTCGAAGGAAAAACCCTCAAATCGCCCGGAACGCCCAAAACTCCGTAATATGACCTCGCGTGTCCGAACGGGGACACGAACCTACCCTCAAGACAACCAAGCACGTCTACCTAGGTCCGTCTAACCTAGGTCAACTCCCAAAATGGGCCAATCTCGGATTTCATCCGACAAAACCCTATGCCAAAGTCTCCAAACCTATCCAAACAAGCTCCAACTTCCTCCCATGGGTAGCCCTAAGATTTAGGAAGGTTCTAAACTACTAATTACACTATATTAGAGTAATCACTAAGAGAAAAGTTAGGGTTTACCTCTTGGGAGTTGGAATCCCAAGGCCAAAGTCAATAAAAAGTCCTAAAAGCTCCAAACTAACTCCCAAGCTCCCAAATCCAAGCTCTACTCCCAAAGTAACTCCTACACTACTAGGTTAGAGAAAAATAAAGGGTTAGGGTTTGCATTAAAGAGGGAAGTAAGTGAAGAAAGGGAGGAAAGGTGAGAAACTTACTTGGAAATGGAAGAAGTAGAGGAAGGAAGTAAGGAAAGAGAATGGAGGGTAGAAAAATAAAGAAGAAGAAAATGGGAAGAAGGGGGGGGGGGGGGGGCGGCCATGTAATAGAAGTAGGGTTAGGGTTAATGGTTAGGTACAAAGACCATAATACCCTCAAATTAAGTCATGGTAATTAGGGTTTGGGTTTGGGGTTCCAAATGTATTCTAACTAAATTCTAATCACTCCAACTAACTAATTAGAATATAAATAACTACTCTAAACCAATAAATAAGTCTGACAAGGGTGTTGGTTGGGTCTGGCAAGGGTCCACTAGGGTCTGACATGGGTCCGGACTAGCCAAAACCCTAAAACAACTAATAAAAAATAAATACATGCATCCAATTAAATATTAATACAAATATTTATGATCAATACACAATTTACCAAATTAAAATAAAAAAATATCCTGTCCTGGAAATGGGGTAGTGACAGATAGAATCCAGGCAAACAGGATTTGTTCGACGCTTCAAAAAATATGAGCATACTAAGCGACAAGAAGCCCTTGTCAGACTAATAATGATTGTTTATATGCGTGCATCACCACGTGTACTGGGCCATATGCGTCCCATAGTTCTTGCCTCTCTGGCCTCATGCGTTTCAGACTCTGTCACGACCCGCACCCGATATAGGGGTACGAGAGCGTGGGTACGTCCAGCCTACGCCGCAGCATCGACGGTAGAACGCTGTCTAGGTCATGTAACTATCTAATCAATCTCACATGAATATCCAACTCCATAAAGAGACGTGGATATCATAAAATAATGCTAGAAATACTCAATCACATAAACTAAAGCACGATTAGATATCAAGGCAAGCAAAGAAATAAAAGATAAGTCTAATGACAAAATAATCATACCTGTAATCAGTAACATCCAATCCCCAAGTGTCAGAAATAAGTCCACTAAGGTCACAGTCTGGAAAATATTTTCCAGTCAGGAAGGAGCAAAGTACATCTCTAAATAGCAGTTCTATATTAATGATATAAACTATGTAGCAGTTCTAGGTAGAAATATACGAGATGCATGTATAGGTACGAGAAATATACAATAAAAGAAATACTGGAAATACTGTAAGTAAATGCAGAAAAAGAAACAATATGTCAATGAGCAAGAAACCTATGACTAAGTATGTGAGTACTAGCTTTAACATGTGATCGGCTTGGGAACTTGATCAGGCTAGTTACATGTGATTAGCTATGATTCATGTAAAGTCAGGCTAACCGTTGGTTAGCTATGATGCATGTAGAGGTCAGGCTAATCACACGTAACAGCTATGAAGCATGTAAATGGTCAGGCTGCACCCGACGTGAGATATGGGGTGAGTTATGATGCATGTAAAGTTGGGTATGATCATATATCTACACTAAAATACTCCTCACCCCCGACTGGTATAGTAGATCCAATCATGGTACGCTATGGCACGGGATTCCCTAGGGAGGTAGCAAATCTCCCCGGGTCACTGTGTCTGTACATGTACAAGATAACAAGGAACAAGTCTTATACAAGCTACACCATGAATAAAGAATAACATCTCACGACGAGATCCGTGTATACCAATCCGTGTAACCAACGTGTCAAGAGCATGGACATCTACACTAGATACAGTGAACATAGGAGATATCATAAATTAGAAACTAATCAGAGAATGTACTCGCCTTGGGTCCTTAGCTGTCAATACCAATGTCCTGTCCCAGAGTATCGTCTGGAGAATCCGACAGTCCTATAAACATATAATAATATCACTTGTATCAGATGCTACACTAACACACAATAGAAATACCCTGGCCTCAGGGCTATGCCAGGCATGGCTCTAGTCAACTAGGGTTATCTGGTAGGGATATATATAAATATACATCTCATTAACTAATCATATATATAATTTCTATTAATTACAATAATAGATATATGTAAAAATATATACTTTAAAATAAATAATACTTGTATATATATATATAAACATAATAAATAATACTTGTATGTATATATATTTATAAACATAGTTCATGGAAAGAAATACAATACGTATTTATATTTGTATACATACTAAAAAAAATTTAACATAATATATATATATCTAAAATATATACCAATATAAATTATACTTGCTATAGTTGTATATTTACCAAAGTACGTACATTTATATATTAACATATATCAAATACGTTCATATACATATATATGAATACATACAGGGAATTTATTTATATACCACATAAAATACCCAATATACATACATATACATATGCATTAATTAAATACATACTTATACAATTAATTAAACACCTACTATACTTATACAATTAAATATTAATAAAATAAATAATATAAATATCTTAAATTATACATTACTAATGTATTTATATACTATACCACATAAAATACCCAATATACATACATATACATATGCATTAATTAAATACATACTTATACAATTAATTAAACACCTACTATACTTATACAATTAAATATTAATAAAATAAATAATATACATATCTTAAATTATATATTACTAATGTATTTATATACTATACATATATGCGTATATACGTATATGCATACATACATATTTATACACATTAATTAGATATATATATATACATATTAATTAAATCATACATGTACATACTAAATAAACCATACATATATATATGCTAAATAAACCATACCTATACATGTTATTTACAGGGAAAGGGGAAGAGGGAAGGAGGAGCTTACTGTGGTGGTCGGCCGGAGCCTCGCCGGAGGGAGAGCGGGCCGGCGGTGGGAGTGTAGAGGAAGTCGGGTTGGGTTATCGAGCAGCAGGGGGCCGGAGCACTGGCTGACCGGAGCAGCAGGGGTCGGGTCTGGCCGGTTGGTGGTTGGACCGGAGGGAGAAGAGCAGTCGGCTCCGCCGACTGAGGTGTACGCAGAGGGGGACTCGGGGAAGTCGGGCTCGGTCGTCGGAGTACGGCAGGAGGGAGAAGAACCGCGGTGGCGAGGGGAGGAAGCAGGCCAGCGGGGGGTCGGCGCTCGTGGATAGGCCGTGGGCTGACTGGTGGCTCGGGATGGTGGGTTAGCCGCCGGAGGGCTGAGCAGGTCGGGTGGCTGCCAGCGGGCCGCCGGAGTACAGAGGGGGCAGCCGGGGACAGTAGGTGAAGGTGAACAGTATTCCCCCCTTCTTGAATTTAAAATAAAAAATAATAAAGAAGAAGGAGAAAGGAAGAAGGAGAACGAAAGAAAAGAAGAAAAGAAGAGAAGTGGAGAAAATGGGATGAGGGCTACGGTTGGGGTGGGGGAGAATATGGGGACTTGTTTTGGGGATTAGGGTTGATGTGACATGACATTAAATAGGAAGAGAGAGTGTGTGAATTCAAGGGTTAGGATTGGCCCATTAAATATGTGGTCCAGATTGGTCATGGAGAATTTCATGTGGGCATGAGGGTGAGGTTTAGTTAAAAATATTAGGGATTCCTCATTATTTTAAACAAATGGGTGTTGACACCAAAAATACAAATTTGTAAATTAGCCCCCTTAAATTTGGGAAATTGCACAGACACATAAAATGATAAAAATTGGGCGGGCGATTCGGTGTTTTGTAGGGTCAGGGGGCGCTGTATGATTGGTACGGGCTTAAGTAGCGGGGTCCTGAAATTAAACGGGTTTTTCAGAATTGGTTAAAACGGTATCCTCAAATTAATTAAAAATAAATGCAAGTTGTGTTCTAAAATTAATTAGGAGTACATGGGGCCAAAATCAGGTCAGGTCATCAATACCAATAATGAAGAAGACTCAGAACAGAATATTACCCTAATTTGGGCCACACGAAAAATAGGTCAAGATTGCCTCCAATAATTTAATTCTAAAATAAACAATTAAATATATAATCCCCATTATTCGATCAGGTGTTCGTCTAGTGGCCTCTAGGTCAAATCTACCAGCTCAGACATTAAGAAAACAGTATATAATATAATATGTTTAAATACATACCTCATGCAATTATTTAATTTAAATACAATATTAAGAAATCATTTAATATAAATACCACAATAATAATAATTATAAAAAGTCAAAAATACCCCTGTTTTCAGAATGTGGTAGTGACAAGTCTACCCTCCTTAAAAAAATTGTCCTCAAAATTTAAAGTCCTCATAGTAGTGTTTATTCATTATTTTATTTCTCATCAATAGTTAAATTCGTCAATCACAAATTCAGGTAGTAATCCACCTTGCCATTTCACAATCTAAATTTTTTTGAAATTACTGTATTCCTGAAATATCCTCAAGAATAAAAATCAGTTTCCATTTCCTCACAATTCCCACGAATTTAAATTAAAATTAAATACTCGGAATTTGATATCTGTTCCTCAAATTTAATTTCAATCAATGTATTGAATCTCGTCCCAAAAAGTCTGAATCCAAACAATAATCCATCAATGATCTGATTCTTCAGTTTCCTTTTTTCTCAAAATACTCAACAGTGCGACACTGCAACGTCTACAATATAAATTTTAAAAATTCATAACTTGCGGTCAAATAATTATAATGACAATCTCCTAAATTTTCTCAAATTTTAATCACTAATTCTATCATTAATAATTCCTCAATTTTGCCGTGTTAATTTCTTAACTCTCCCTTTTAAGTTAATATTTTATCCTCTAGTTTCAATCATACCTCAATCTTCGTAAAATCAATGATCCATCAATTCTGTTATATTAACCTCTTAATAATTTATTTAAATTAATGCTTATCCACCAATTTAATCATCTTGCCCCTTTTCGTCAAGTCATAACCTTGTCATAGATCTTTGTTATGTCAAACTTCAAATGATCATGGTTTAAGAAAATTCTACCTACAGGCATGCAATCTAAGAAAATATATAAGTCATGTGTCCTTTGTCATGGTACTACAGTCTCTGTCAGGGTGGACTACTAGCTATATTCTAACAAAAAAATCATGCATACAACTATTGTACTAAGGAATCAATGAATCAATCAAATAGAGAGGGACAAAAGGAAGGAAAGAACAGATCATAGCCTTCTAACATAACCATAGGTTTAATGATGCATCCAAAGTTTGATACCCTTATCCTTTTAGGAACCACTATTTCTACTACAAGCACATCCACTGCTAGCTCTCTTACCTACTACAATTGTTCATACTAGTTGTTCTTATCACCCAAGTGCACGCCAAGTGCAACACATCACACTAAGTATTGCTCCTTCTAATACAACTCTAAATGGACACCCAAGTCTATTTACAGTGCCATCTTAAGCATGCACAGCCAACAGATCCTTATATATGCACTTCATTCACTCATATACTAGTATATATTTCTTATCCACCATAAAATTTTATCCTCAAAATAAAATTATCAAAATTTACTTCTCGAATGATTTAAAATAAAATGCATATACTTTCCTCAAAAGTCAAATATTCAACATTGAAATAAAATTTTAATCATTTCCAAAAATCTTCATAGCTTTAACTATGTTTATTGAATTAAATTTTAATCCTCAAAAACTTTAATAACATAAAATCTTAACTCCTCAAAAACTTTAAAAATTAAAATTCATTTCCACTCTTCAAATTATAAATTTAAATCCACAAGTATACATATAATACTCACAGTCTCTAATACTCAAGGTGCACACAATATACCAATGGTCTACAATTCTCAACTGTGTTCTTAAATTTGTACTGCCCGGATTACTTGTAATATTACTTCCAATAATCAAAGTTATCATCACCTCTATTTTCTTCTATAATTTCAATCTATATTAACTGGTATATCATCCAATTATCATCACACAGAGTGCTTACTATTATTAGCGTCATTCTCGACTAATCCTCGATATAGAACCATTAGCACTCTTGGTTTTATCTCACTAGCTTCATTAACAGATCATCTTATCAAGCTCATTAGAACTCATGTTTACCTGTACCTTCTATAACACTCAGGTTTCTTTACCCTCATGGGCAAGTATATGGTTCTCATCTCAATTAATGTATATGTATTTCCCTTTAACCTTTTACAGCTTGTTAAACTAATCTGTGATACGCCTCACCATTTTTATTACCAATTCCGATATTTCTCTACTCATGACACCTCATTATAACTTCTCATGCATATAAATTTCTTTACCTTTAACACACCCGATATCAATCATCAAATTGAACGTTATGCTCCATTAATCATTAACACAATTCCTGGATACTTAATTTTTCACATAGATCACTCAATTACATAATCACGAGTATCCAGGACAGGTATACTGGCTCTGATACTAACTCTAGGGAACTATCACTGGTACTCTTACTCCTCTTTCTATAGTACCAATACTAATTATAATAACACCTATCATAGAACTATTGCTACAAGGTACTATGCTATGGGTATCTCTAGATTAATGCCTAATGCTCCCATATCCAACTAAAAAACACTTACAACTCACTAGCAACATAGTCAATACTAATACTCAAGACACAGCCATAATTACAAGTCATTAATTATCATACTTAATAAGGAATCCTCAAAAAATTGGAGCTCAAAAAGACTGGATTGAGGACTGAAGGTGTTTCTACTGTTAGCAACAAAAGAAACGATGGAAAAATCCTGTAACAACAGAAATAGATAAGTGTTGAGATGATACTTTAAGAACCAATTTAAGATACAACCTGATAATCATACACGTTTATCTGAAATCATGACACTCAGAATCCTCGCCACGCTAGTAAGCATAGGTGCGATAAACGACAGGTTTCGTAACTAAGGTATGCAACCCTATAATCATGTCATCTAGAATCCTTGACCGGTATGGCTGCGAGAGACTCTAAGTTTCATAACTACAGTATGTACATCCTAGTCAGGTTCCTACGTTCTCGTCACGACAACTAGTATGGCTGCGATAAAATCTAGGTTCCATAACCAAAGTAGACGTTTTACCTTTCTCACTGTCCTCATCAACATATGTCATCAGATAATACCGTAAAGTTCAGTCCGTAAAATTTATCTCGATATGAAATCAAAACTCAACAACGATACCAAGAATTAAATTTAACAACTAGTCAACAAGAATCAAACTCAATATCAACAAGTGAGAACGGACAAAAACAAGGGGAAAGGATTTAAATTGGAATTTATAATGAGATTCTCAAGGGTCGTCCCAGAAATCTCTCAAAAATTGTGATTGAGTATCCTCTCTCATCCTAGTATCCTATGTCCTATATTCTATAGCAGGCACGTAGTAGTACGACTAAGACGTCGCACTACCATGATATCGCACAACTAGCGAAGTCTGACCTGCATGGGCCACCACTAAAACGTGTCATGACCCGCACCCGATATAGGGGTACGAGAGCGTGGGTACGTCCAGCCTATGCCGCAGCATCGGCGGTAGAACGCTGTCTAGGTCATGTAACTATCTAATCAATCTCACATGAATACCCAACTCCATAAAGAGACGTGGATATCATAAAATAATGCTAGAAATACTCAATCACATAAACTAAAGCACGATGAGATATCAAGGCAAGCAAAGAAATACAAGACAAGTCTAATGACAAAATAATTATACCTGTAATCAGTAACGTCCAATCCCCAAGTGTCAGAAACAAGTCCACTAAGGTCACAGTCTGAAAAATATTTTCCAGTCAGGAAGGAGCAAAGTACATCTCTAAATAGCAGTTCTATATTAATGATATAAACTATGTAGCAGTTCTAGGTGGAAATATACGAGATGCATGTATAGGTACGAGAAATGTACAATAAAAAAAATACTGGAAATACTGTAAGTAAATGCAGGAAAAGAAACAATATGTCAATGAGCAAGAAACCTATGACTAAGTGTGTGAGTACTAGCTTTAACATATGATCGGCTTGGAAACTTCATCAGGCTAGTTACATGTGATTAGCTATGATTCATGTAAAGTCAGGCTAACCGTTGGTTAGCTATGATGCATGTAAAGGTCAGGCTAATCACACGTAACAGCTATGAAGCATGTAAATGGTCAAGCTGCACCCGACGTGAGATGTGGGGTGAGCTATGATACATATAAAGTTGGGTATGATCACATATCTACACTAAAATACTCCCCATCCCCGACTGGTATAGTAGATCCAATCATGGTACGCTATGGCACGGGATTCCCTAGGGAGGTAGAAAATCTCCCCGGGTCACTGTGTCTGTATATGCACAAGATAACAAGGAACAAGTCTTGTACAAGCTACACCATGAATAAGGAATAACATCTCATGACGAGATCTGTGTATACCAATCCGTGTAACCAATATATCAAGAGCATGGACATCTACACTAGATACAGTGAACATAGAAGATATCATAAATTAGAAACTAATCAGAGAATGTACTCGCCTTGGGTCCTTAGCTGTCAATACCAATGTCCTGTCCCAGAGTATCGTCTGGAGAATCCGACAGTCCTATAAACATATAATAATATTACTTGTATCAGATGCTACACTAACACACAATAGAAATACCCTGGCCTCAGAGCTATGCCAGGCATGGCTCTAGTCAACAAGGGTCATCTGATAGGGATATATATAAATATATATCTCATTAACTAATCATATATATAATTTCTATCAATTACAATAATAGATATATGTAAAAATATATACTTTAAAATAAATAATATTTGTATATATATATATAAACATAATAAATAATACTTGTATGTATATATATATATAAACATAGTTCATGGAAAGAAATACAATACGTATTTATATTTGTATACATACTAAAAAAAATTTAACATAATATATATATATATCTAAAATATATACCAATATAAATTTTACTTGCTATAGTTGTATATTTACCAAAATACGTACATTTATATATTAACATATATCAAATACGTTCATATAAATATATATGAATACATAATGGGAATTTAATTATATACCAAATAAAATACCCAATATATATACATATACATATGCATTAATTAAATACATACTTATACAATTAATTAAACACCTACTATACTTATACAATTAAATATTAATAAAATAAATAATATACATATCTTAAATTATATATTACTAATGTATTTATATACTATACATATATGCGTATATACGTATATGCATACATACATATTTATACACATTAATTAGATATATATATATACATATTAATTAAATCATACATGTACATACTAAAAAAACCATACATATATATATGCTAAATAAACCATACCTATACATGTTATTTACAGGGAAAGGGGAAGAGGGAAGGAGGAGCTTACTGTGGTGGTCGGCCGGAGCCTCGCCGGAGGGAGAGCGGGCCGGCGGTAGGAGTGTAGAGGAAGTCGGGTTGGGTTGTCGAGCAGCAGGGGGCCGGAGCACTGGCTGACCGAAGCAGCAGGGGTCGGGTCTGGCCGGTTGGTGGCTGGACCGGAGGGAGAAGAGCAGTCGGCTCTGCCGACTGAGGTGTACGCAGAGGGGGACTCGGGGAAGTCGGGCTCGGTCGTCGGAGTACGGCAGGAGGGAGAAGAACCGCGGTGGCGAGGGGAGGAAGCAGGCCAGCGGGGGGTCGGCGCTCGTGGATAGGCCGTGGGCTGACTGGTGGCTCGGGATGGTGGGTTAGCCGCCGGAGGGCTGAGCAGGTCGGGTGGCTGCCAGCGGGCCGCCGGAGTACAAAGGGGGCCGCCGGGGACAGTAGGTGAAGGTGAACAGTATTCCCCCTTCTTGAATTCAAAATAAAAAACAATAAAGAAGAAGGAGAAAGGAAGAAGGAGAAGGAAAGAGAAGAAGAAAAGAAGAGAAGTGGAGAAAATAGGATGAGGGCTACGGTTGGGGTGAGGGAGAATGTTGGGGCTTGTTTTGGGGATTAGGGTTGATGTGACATGACATTAAATAGTGAGAGAGTGTGTATGAAATCAAGGGTTAGGATTGGCCCATTAAATATGTGGTCCAGATTGGTCATGGAGAATTTCATGTGGGGATGAGGGTGAGG